>JBCNJP010002595.1:0-37029 GCA_039602395.1 Deinandra increscens subsp. villosa | reverse complement strand
GACGTGGACGTATTCGGCCTAGTTGAGTATTAGTTACTAAGTTAATACTTATAACGTAACTAACGAAATTGTCTAACGGAAGTAAACCTTGAAATTCTTGGATGTCACATCATCCCCTTGTAATTGGAATTTTCGTCCCGAAAATTATTCTTGTGTCGTAGCGTTCGCAGCATCAGCTGTCGTTGCTGGGGAAAGAAAGCAAAAGTTTTAGGGTCGTCACATCCTCCTCCTGTTACAGGAATTTTGGTCCCCAAAATTAAATCATACCTTGAGTTTCCGTGGACGTTTGCTCGAACAAGTGAGGATACTTTTTCTTCATCTGATCCTCTCGTTCCCAAGTATATTCAGGCCCACGCTTTGAGTTCCATCGCACCTTGACGATCGGAATCTTGCTACGTTTGAGGGCTTTCTCCTCGCGTCCCATGATTTCTACCGGTTGCTCGATAAATCTCAGATGTTCATCAATTTCCAATTCTTCCAAAGGAATTATTTCGATGTCTTCAGCCAGACATTTCTTTAGGTTCGAAACGTGAAACACGTTGTGAACTCCATCGAGTTCGGCAGGGAGTTGTAATCGGTAGGCCACCGGGCCTACTTCCCCGATGATTTCAAAAGGACCGATATAGCGGGGATTTAGCTTTCCACGCTTTCCGAAGCGTATCACACCTTTCCAGGGAGATACCTTCAATAGCACCTTGTCGCCTACCTCGAACTTCAGAGGTTTACGGCGTTTGTCGGCATAGCTCTTTTGTCTGTCACGTGCTGCGGCTATCCGTTTTCTGATTTGTATAATTCGTTCTGTGGTATCATGAATAATTTCCGGCCCAGTGAGTCCTTTCTCACCCGTTTCAGCCCAACACACGGGCGATCTGCATTTTCTGCCATAAAGAGCTTCGAAAGGTGCAGCACCGATACTTGAATGATAACTGTTGTTGTAGGAGAACTCCACCAACGGAAGGTGAGCTTCCTAGTCTTTACCAAAGTCGAGAACGCAAGCTCGGAGCATGTCTTCCAAGGTCTGAATAGTTCGTTCCGTCTGACCATCGGTCTGCGGGTGATAGGCTGTACTCATATCCAGTCTGGTTCCCAGTGCTTCTTGCATAGATTGCCATAATCGGGAAGTAAATCGAGGATCTCTGTCGGAGATAATAGTCTTAGGCACTCCATGCCGTGCCACAATTCGGTCAATATACAGCTTAGTTAACTTATCCATATTATCAGTTTCCTTCATTGGAATGAAGTGTGCAGATTTGGTTAACCGGTCAATGATAACCCAAATCGCATCCGGTCGATTCGATCGATGAGGTAATCCCGTTACAAAATCCATTGAGATATCCTCCCATTTCCATTCTGGGATCTTTGGTTGCTGTAATAGCCCAGAAGGCTTTTGGTATTCAATCTTCACTCTTGAGCATGTTAAACACTTAGCCACATATCGCGCGATGTCGGCTTTCATGTTCGGCCACCAATACAAACCCTTCAAATCTTGGTACATTTTATCCGATCCAGGGTGCACCGAATATCTTGACTTGTGAGCCTCGTCCATCACGAGCTCACGAAGATTTCCAAGTAAAGGAACCCAAATTCTGTCATTATAATACCTGAGTCCGTCGGACTTAACTTCAGAATTACCATCTACCCCTCGCAGTGCTTCAGCTGCGAAGTTTTCTTCCTTTAAAGCTTCTTGTTGGGCATCGCGGATCCGATCCGGCAATCCCGTGTGGATGGTAAGTTGCAGCGCTCGTACTCGTCGAGGCTTTTCGTACTCCTTTCCGACTTAAGTGCATCAGCCACAACATTGGCTTTTCCCGGGTGATACTTAATTGCTAAGTCATAGTCATTCAGTAGCTCGACCCACCGTCGTTGTCGCATGTTGAGATCCTTCTGATTAAAGATGTGTTGTAAGCTCTTGTGGTCAGTAAATATCGTGCACTTTGTTCCGTAGAGGTAATGTCTCCAAATCTTGAGTGCATGAATAACGGCTCCCAATTCCAAATCATGCGTTGTATAATTCTTCTCAGTATCCTTTAGTTGCCTGGACCCATAGGCAATCACTTTATCTCGTTGCATCAACACGCAACCGAGTCCTTGAATGGATGCATCACAGTAAACCACAAAGTCGTCAATCCCATCGGGTAACGCGAGAATTGGAGCTGAACATAACATATCCTTAAGAGTTTGAAACGCACGTTCTTCTTTTTCACCCCATCTGTATTGCACTCCTTTGTGCGTTAAAGCCGTTAAGGGTTGAGCCAACTGCGAGAAACCCTTGATGAATCTTCGATAGTATCCGGCAAGTCCCAAAAATTGTCGGATTTCGGTCGGTGCTCTTGGGGTAGGCCAATTCTTGATAGCTTCCACTTTAGCTGGGTCGACATGAATTCCATTCTGATCAACAATGTGTCCAAGAAACTGGACTTCGCGAATCCAAAAATCGCATTTCGAAAACTTGGCGTAAAGCTGTTCCTTGCGGAGCAATTCCAAGATAAGTCGCAGGTGCTCCTCGTGTTCTTCCTTTGTCTTGGAGTAGATCAAAATATCATCAATGAAAACTATCACAAACTTATCGAGGTACGGCTTGCACACTCGATTCATCAGATCCATAAACACAGCAGGCGCATTAGTTAGCCCAAACGGCATAACTAGAAACTCGTAGTGACCATACCGAGTCCTGAAAGCAGTCTTGGGGACATCCTCATCTCGAACGCGAAGCTGGTGATATCCAGACCGTAGATCAATCTTTGAGAAGTAACTTGAACCTTGTAGCTGGTCGAAGAGATCGTCGATTCGAGGAAGTGGATACCGATTCTTGATCGTAACTTTGTTAAGCTCTCGGTAGTCAATACACATTCGGAACGTTCCATCCTTCTTCTTAACAAACAATACCGGAGCTCCCCACGGAGACGAACTGGGACGGATAAATCCTTTGTCGAGTAGCTCTTGAAGTTGTGAGGAGAGTTCGTTGAGTTCACTTACTCGCCAAACGGTAAGGTGCGCGTGCAATCGGAGACGGCTCCAGGAGTTAAGTCGATTCCAAACTCAACTTGTCGAAATGGAGGCAAACCAGGCAGATCTTCAGGAAATACATCTTGGAAGTCGCGGACTATCGGGTAGTCGTCGATTCTGCGCTCGGGAAGTGTCGAATCGGTGACGTTTGCAAGAATCGCGAAGTGACCTTTGCGAAGGCACTTTTGAGCTTTGAGAAACGAAATAATACCAGTTACTGTTCCACCTTTTTCACCTTGGACCGTTAACACTTTACCTCCTTCGAGTGGGATACGAACCACTTTTTCTTTACATAAGATTTCAGCTCGGTTCTCAGATAACCAATCCATTCCTACTATAACGTCAAAACTACCAATCGGAAAAGGCATAAGGTCGATTCCTAATGTATGGCCAGCTAGTTCTAACTTACAGTCCTTAACTATCTGAGTTGTATCATGAAGTTTACCATTAGCTAGCTCTACCACATACTTAGCGTCTAGGGCAATAGGTTTAGCATTAATCAACTTAGCAAATTTAGTGGAAATAAAGCTTCTTTCAGCACCAGAATCAAACAATACAGTAGCAAAGAAACCATTAAGGATGAATTTACCGTTAATCACGTTGGCATCATTGCGAGCTTCACCTTGACCCATAACAAAAGCTCTTCCTCTGCCATTTCCACCATTCCCGTTGGCATTACCTCCGCCATTACCGTTTCCACCATTGTTTCCCTGATTACCATTCCCCTGTCTTCTCAACTGCGGGCAGTCCCTCTTTATGTGGCCTTGAGCACCACATTCATAGCAGTTCCCATTACCATTTCCTCTGGGAGCTTCATTGTTGTTACGGTTCTGACCATTGTTGTTTCCATTGCCCCGGTTGTTTCCATAGTTGTTGTTGTGCCTTTGGCGGTTCTGTTGCTCAGGAAGAATTGCCCAACAGTCTTTTGCTTCATGGCTCCTCTTGCCACATCTTTCGCAGGTCAAACTTTTTCTGCAGGTACCGGTGTGATGCTTCCCACACTTGTTGCACTTGGGCAGGTTACCCTTGTAGTTACTTTGGCCATTTCCGCCCTGGTGGTTGTTAACACTGTTGTTTCCAGATCTCTTGCTCTGACCCTGGGAGTTAAAGGATCTCCCCGTGTTGTTTCCAACACTCTGATTGTTCATTGAATTTTCAGGAGCTTCTCCTTCAGCTTTTCTTTTGCCACTCAAGGCAGTCTTCTCAGAAACTCTTGCAGGAAGTGTACCCCTCTCAACTTCCTGATCAGTTAACTTGTGAGCCAGACGGATGGCTTGTTGCACAGTGATTGGGTTGCTGGCAGTCACCAAACTCTTGATTTGGGGTACGAGACCCTCCAGATAACGCTCAATGCGCTTGAATTCAGCATCAACCATGGACGGACACAGTACCGCGTACTCATGGTAACGCGCAGTGTACTCTTCGACCTCGGACCCAGACATTTTGGAGTTCAGAAATTCTCCCTCAAGCTTCTTGACTTGGTCCCGTGGGCAATACTCCTCCATTATCAGTTCCTTGAACGCTTCCCATTCCATATTATTAGCAGCGTTTACCCCAACCATTTGAATTTCAGCGTTCCACCAGGAGAGAGCAGCTCCTTCGAATGTACCAGTCGCAAATTTCACCTTGTTCTCAGCCGGGCAGTTACACATGGAGAAGACCTTTTCAGACTTCTCGATCCACCTGAGGAGTCCCACCGCTCCTTCCTCGCCGGAGAACGTCATCGGCTTGCAGTCCATGAAAGTCTTAAATGTGCAGTGATGAACGTTTCCTGATGCAATTAATAGTTCGGGTTTCAAATTTAAATAGGTCAAAATATATATATCGCCTTGTGCCTTAACCGGCATAACAATTACCATGCGCGGCAATTGTAGCTTGCACGGCGGCCACGGCGGCTTGCACATGCTCGTTGATCATTGCTTGCAGTTGTGCAGGCGTCAGGTTGATGTTATTCCTTCCCGCTCTTCCAGACATTTTGCTGAACAGTTTAAAGTAGCCAGTGTTCAATAACAATTATATTCTATACATACCCCATAATATGTATATTAGCAATTTCCCGTTATCCCTCTATTAGCCCAGAAAAATTTTGTGCACAATCGAGGCGTCGTCGGAGAACGTCGTAAGTCGTGAGTACTATCGTCGAAAGTCGGCTTCCCCATAAAAGTCACCGTCGGCGTAGTCATCGTAGCAGAAATCAGGACGTCGCGTGTAGCATCGTTTCGTTGTCGCTTTCCCCCATAGTAGTGCGTGTATTATCGCTCGCATTTCGTATTCGTGTGTGAAAATTTCCTAAGGCTTTTCCGTTAGACTACTTAGACACGGTCTCTATATATACCTACATATATATATATCTACATATGGAGTATTTACTTACACAGTGGAGCGAGTATCCCAGGTTGGCACGTAAAAATTTTGTTTTGGGAATTTGTTTGTTCGTTTGTAACTAAGGTTTCAAGTTGCAGTTTCCAAATCGTTTTTCAAAATGATTCCAGTTCTCTGCAACTTATGGCTCTGATACCAATCTGTCACACCCCCAAATAACCACTAACGGAGTTTATACCGTTAAGGGGTGCGAGCAAACCAGGACCACAACCATTAGTTACAAATACTAAATGAATCAGAGTTAGTTCAAAGATATATCATAAAAATAGTCTCAAGTTACGCAGCGGAACAAAATATTATCTTAGCACTAACCACGTGCTTTACAAATCATTGTATTAAATCAAAATTCCCAGTTAGTTTAATGAAAGTAAAAAGTCTTCACGTGCCATGCCAACCTTCAATGGATACTCTTCAACGATCTGCAAAAGTGAAAACCACACAAGTGTCAACCTAACGGTTGGTGAGTTCACAGTGGGCATGTCATGCATTGGCCCGGTCTCATAATCATAATCGTGTCAACATATGTATTCGTAATATTTGTTTGTGAAAAGCAATGCTCAGTTATATACGCCAATTCATAAACATTTGTTATTTAGTAAAGTTATTGTCCGTAACAGAGTTATCAGGTATGTACTAGTCTTGTATAATTAAAGTGCTCAACCGATATCGCGGGTAGCTAATCCGTTGTTTCCATGCACTAAGGAAGTTTGTACCAAAGCTGACGATTAAGTATAGTAGAGGCAGAGCCTTCAGCCATTTTGTTTTGCGGACATTCGTCATCGCGGCTTTGCCTCCCCCGTGTCCTCTCGGGATCACGGTCAGATAGGCTGATATTGTACCTCCGTGCACCTCCAGTGTCACGAGGCGGAGTTTGTCAAACTCCAGTAGATCTACCCAACATCCCCTCGCTTTACAATTAATGGCACAATTAAGTTGAGGACTTTTTCAGTTAAAAAGGCAATCCTTAGAAATCATGTGATATCATGTGGTTTAGACTTTAACCTACACTAGCCATATTAAAACGGTTTTCGTTTCAGAAATAGTTTGTTAAGTTTCACAAGTGTTTCCCATAAAACACTTCAAGTTCATCAAGTAGATGCATAGCATTCTAAGTTTTCAGTTTTATCAAGTGGTGCATAGCACTCGTAAAGTTGTCAGCATTGTTTTCCATTAAGTTATTCAGTGTGTCCCAAACGGGCTCACAGTAAACGGGTTAGTGACACTCACCTTTGGTTGCACAGATACACTTGTTATATAATCCAAGTTTTGCTTAACGAAGACCTATGAACACGTTTAGGTCTTAAGTATTAGTTTGGTGTCTAATCTTTACTTAACGCCGCTATGGCCCATAACATAGCACGTTGGAACTATGACTCGACATACAGACACACGACACCGATGGTTGATCATAAACAAGGGTTCATATATATCAGAAATCAAAGCATGTATCATCATGGCATAATCATGTAAGTCATGGCATAACATTCAAGCAAATTGCACAAGTTTGGATTCTGGTCTCAGTTTCGCTAGCAGTTTCGCTAGTCAGTTTCGCTGTGTGCACGGGCAGCACTTTCGCTAGGCAATACCCGATGACACAGTTTCGCTAGGCTAGTTTCGCTCGAAACTGTTGGCACAGTTTCGCTAGCCTAGTTTCGCCCGAAACTGGTTTGAACTTTCGTTCAGGGAATTTCGCTCGGTAGATTCGCTCGAGCTGGTCTGGTTGGTTTACCCGGCGACACTACAGTTTCGCTCCATAGTGTCGCTGGTTGAAGATATGCATAATTTCGCTGGACAGTTTCGCCCAGAGAACATGACAGTTTCGCTGGTCGCGAAAAACACATAAATCAGCCTAAAAATCAATCTAACAGCTTCCATATTACATGCAATTCATTATCTAGCATTCATAACCATTTACCAACATAAATCAGTAAGCTTTAACACCTTAAACATGCATTTTCATCATTAAATCACCAAAAACACATTTTAACCTAAAATAACCTAATCTAGCATAAATCTTCAACATGGATGGATTTCACACGTAAAGTTACTGACTTTATTGTAGATCTATCATTCCTAGACAACATATCAGAAGATCAAGCGATTTCATGGAGGTTTGGTCATGCTTTAAAGTAAAATACCAAGAAAAACACATATAAATGCATAAAGAATGGTTTTGGGGACTCACGATTCGATCTAGGGCCAAATGGATGAGATGAGATGATGGTTCCTTGATGGTTCTTGGCTGGAATCAGCTGGTCCAGGATATCTCAGGTGAGTGTGTGTGTGTTTTGTGTAAATGAGGCAAAATGGGAGAACTAGGGTTTATTAAGATTATTTATATCAGAGGCTAGTTTCGCTGGCAGTTTCGCTGGCCAGGCGAAACTGGCTCTGATCACAAGTGAGCCAACAGACTGCCGGGCGACATTATAGTTTCGCCCGGTAATTTCGCTGGTTACCCAAAAGTGGTCAATTTCACATTCTAAGCAAGATAAACACGATTCATAAATTGTCATGCTATTCTTAATACTAAATCATGTATTTAAATCACATTGCACATATTGACATCAATAAATGAACACATAACACATATGGGCTGGTTCGGTGATCAACCAAAGGTCGTGGACGTATTCGGCCTAGTTGAGTATTAGTTACTAAGTTAATACTTATAACGTAACTAACGGAATTGTCTAACGGAAGTAAACCTTGAAATTCTCGGATGTCACAAAAAATGGCTAAGGACTGGACCATGCTTTTTGGGAGAAATAATGCATATGCAACTATCTTTTGTCAACTTTATGTTGGATCACATATGCAGGTGTCATTAGAGCATATGCATTGGAGAATTTTGATGCCTATGTGACAAGTTTCGATTACTTATAATGAGCCGTATCTGCAAGTTTAATGAATAACTACCTTGTCAGACGGATATTCGGCGTGACAGTACTTGAGTGCTTATAGGGGACATGTGTCGGCCCAGAGTTATTTGACAGGACGGTTTTTCAGTTTTTTGAATTTTTAAATTCAAATTTAAACTGTTTAAAGAATCCTTTAAAGCCCATTCGTCTCCATAATTTCCCCTTTCTTCATCATTTTGCTTCTTCACTTTCTTCTGCCGTCACTCTTCCTTTCTTCAAACCCTAATCGTTTCTTCACGAGATTTTTCAACACAGGTTAGTCACTCGCACTCCTTTACTTTTCTGTTTCGATGTGTACAATGGCATCTTCATCTGTTAAAATAGATGATGAATCGAATAATCATAACATGCACATTTCATTTTCGACTCTGTCACCTAAGGATTTAGACGATTTGATCGAACGATATCACATTCCACTTTCTTTGAAACCTTCGCTTCCACCCTCCGATACACCAATTTTTCCATTTGTTAAAGGAAAAATTGGGATTTATGTAGAGATGTTTCAATTTGGGAATTATCGTCTACCCTTCACCAAGTTCCTCATTAAAGCTTTGATGTTTTTCGAGGTGCATATCTCACAGATGCACCCTCAAGGCCTTTCAAGATTAAGTCATTTTGAGGCTACTAGTAGGGTCGTAGGCATTTCTCCTAGCGTCACTTGGTTTAGAGCTTTTTATAGGATCACAATGGCAGGGGATTTGTATACATTTAAACGGAGAAGGGGAGTGTCTAGGATTAGCACCCTTCCTCCGCAAAACCCTCGATATTGGAAATCCCGATTCTTTTATGTAGATGATAGGTGCATGCCTTCAGAGATGGAATGGAGAGTTGTGGAGGATGTTGTTCATGATTCAATCCCAGAAACGGGTGACTACAAAAAGGAGTTTTTTGATAAACTAGTTAAATGTGCTAGTCCTATCCGTGAATTGCCGGAAGCAGTTTTACTCTTTTGTAGGATGAGTAGGGCTTGGTTTACACCCGACTTATGGACCATTTTGAGAAATAAGGGGAAGGGTAAGAATTCCCCCCTTTCACCATTTTTGTCTATCAAATTAAAATTCTGTATTTTGACCAATGTCTTTGTTTGATTTGCAGAAATGGACTTGTTTGAAGCAATGCAGTTGAAAAGCTATGTAGATGTTGATCTTGGTGTGGAAATGATGGAGGAAGGAGCCATGTCATTCCTTCGTCAAAAAGCTCTTCCTTTTTTTACTACCGTCCTGAAGAGACCCCCGAAGATCAAGGTACTACACAGGGATCGATTCGTGAAGAAGGTACTACTGTTGAAGGAAATATTGAAGGAACAGAAGCGGACATGAGAACCAATGTTGTTTCTGGTAATGCTGTTTTGATACGAAATGAATTAAGTGTTGGTAGTGGTGATCTCAAGGGAAAAGAAAAAGAAGTCACAAGCGATCAGACGATTGCTGCGTCAAAGGCACCACTTCCTCCGAAGGGTGGTGGAAAATCAAAGTGTTCTTCTAAGGCAACTGTCACACCCTGAACTTCCGGATACGGAGGCGTGTGACGTCATGGATCATAGTCGTGGATACACAGAACGACCTCTATCAGATTAATATACGTTTGAAAAACTAAGTATGTCATCAAAGTTGCAGTGGAAAAATATGGAAGACGACATTGTTTTACAACACTGAAATAGAAATTGTTTCAAAAATGTTAAGATAGGAAACATGATAAATAGTTTAAATCTTGAAATCGCTTCGACCAATGATTTAAAAGGCAAGTGTTTCATAAGTTATTTCATGATGATAAATGAGACTATGACTCCATAATGCAGGCCCTAAGGTTTGACATCCCATTTGCATACGGCCTAACTTGGTTACCTAAGAAATACATGAGTTTGAAAAGGTCAACATAATGTTGGTGTGTTCACAGGTTTTGGATTCTACAAAATGCATTTGTAAAACAGTTGATGATATACATGATATTATAATGGTTACTCGTTGATGCATTGATCTACCTGCATCTTGATTTCAAATACTAACAGATTTACCCACCTATGGTAACTTCCCCTAAGAAATACCAATGGCCTAGAATAACTGACATGTACCCCCAGACTTGTTACGCGTGTGTCAGAACTAGAGCGACCAGATAGGGCAGGGTTGTCAACCAAATAGATCTATTTACTAGAATTATATATGTTTTATACAAATAAACCTATTTTTATAACGCATAGTCAAAATATATCCCTTTATCCAAAATATATTCGTTTATATATTTATAGTCCAATGTGTCACTTTGACGGTCTCCGAGTCAGTTTTTATACCGCTTGGTCTATAATATTTTTAGTCCTCACAACGATTGTCAAATATATATAGTGACACAAGTTTTTAAATATTAATGTTAGTTTAATATTTAGGATGTTTTGTTCATTTTATATATTTAGTTGGTGGAGTGTCAAGACTCATTTTGGGTGACAATAAATATCAAAAATGAACAACGAAAATTATTAAATTGAGAAGTTTAGACTTTTACCTCTAGCACTAGGCTAGGTGATGAACCGAAAGAGGCGAGAATATCTCCGTAGATCCGATCGAAAAATAATGTAAAACCACTATACGATCTTACTACTGCATGATTCGGTAATCGAGAATACAGACGATGTAAATAAAGCTTTTCTTTATTGATTCACTTAGAGATTACACAAAGTCTAGAGAGAGAGAGTTACACACTCAGTTACACACACTTAAGAGATGTAGAATGATAGAACTGGTTATTAGCTCTCTCTCTAACGAACTATTTATAGTGTTAACATACTAACTGGCGGACCATCAGCGTACCATTTGGTACGCCCGTACCAAATAAGCTGCGGACCATTTGGTACGCCGACATTAGCATGTTGGCACTAAGACTCACAAAGATGCTCTAACCTAGATACAATACACGAGACACAACGTAGCATAGGAATATGCTCTAACAAACTCCCCCTTAACGTGTAGTGTATCTAGCTATCTATTTATCTAACAAACCTTCAGTCTTCAATCTTCAACCTCATTGCGTCCGATCTTTAACTTGAAATCTTGTCAGAAATAGAGCTTACATGGCTGGATCAATCTTGAACAATCTTTGAACTTCAAGATCCACTTGTGAAAGATATAACAAACTCCCCCTTTCACCATGCTTGAGTCTTGTCACACAGATAACCTGCAATTTCAGAAGACAGAAACGCGAGTTTCCTTTTCTTTTGAAAATTAATTTAATCTTGGCACAAAACTTCTCTTCAAGAATCCAAGATATGAATTTGAATTTTAAATTTTGTATCATTGTATTGATCGGTCAAAAGCAAATAAGAAACAAAATCTTTTTGTCTTTCTGAAACTTTATGCTAAAACACACCTAAAATCTTTTTGGATTTTTCAGATATGAAACATAAATGCAATACAGAAATGAAATATTGAATCACACACTGTTTTGTATTTTGCGAGAAAGATCACAACTTGGGATCATATTGGTCATGACATGCTGAACTACACTTCAATTTCAATTACTTCAACACATAAGTCATGTCGATTACTGGTATAATTTTTCCATCTTAAACTCGAGCACAATCATACTCATAACATCTGGATATGTTATTGAATTGATTAGGTTTGCTTTGACCAGTGTACCCCACACTATCAGACATACTCAGATATGTTTTTGCTTATCACACTTTGTGATTTCATTTGTGACTTGATCACATAATGATTGTATTCATGATTCAGTCAACTGTGTTCCATGCAAAAAGAAATAAGAACGTTAAATCGTCTACCTTAAGGACGATCTTTCGATACACAGATAAGGCCTCAGATTTAACAAAATAAGAAAATAAAATAAGTTGAAAGTGTATAACCCAACAACAATCAGGTCGGTACTCCCGTACACGCAGAGAAAGTCCGATGAGTTATACAAAACACCAAAGAAAATAAAGCACAACGTCAAACGAACAACAATCAGGTTGATCTCTCTATACGCAAAGAAAGTCCGGTCGTTTGACAAAATAAAGAAAATCAAACAAGTTTAAATCTTTGCAAAATGAACACATGTATACACAGTGACTTCTCATTTTCTATTTCACATATCTTTTTCTTGATATCTTGAGATACGCATCAAGATGTAGTCCACTTGGTCAAGCATTAGTACTTTAATGTTTATCACATCTGAATACTTTCTGATTTAATGCCGAGCCTACCAAGTACATCGAACAATGATCTTATGGCTTTTTCATCTAATTTATCCATGAGCCAGACACGTAAGCCAATGTACCATCATTTCCCAATCATGTCGGATACAATTTCTCATTTTTCAGTGTTTTTGCATTTTTCCATTTTTCGATGTTTTTGTATTTTTCAATTTTCTCCCCCTTAAAATGAAAACTCTATTTTTGGATTTTCATTTTAACAAAAACAAAACCATAAAGACACTATTTTTGGTTTTTCAATTTTCTCCCTTTAAACTACATACGGAATGTAAAAAAGAAAGAAAATTGACCAATCGATACTGATACCTGTCAGGTTAAGCCTTTTAGAAAATATTTCAGTTTTGAAAAATAAAACATTCAATTTAAGTTAAGCAGGAAACTCCACTATCAGCAACTTCTTGAAGCATGAACTTCACAATTACCAATAGGACTTCTTGAAGAAACCTGCACACTGGTTTTAATGATTAGTATTCAAAAGACCCAAAGCACACAGCTTCTGGTCGACCAATGTCTTCCACAAAAGCAGTTGCAGCTTGACTGACCACCTTAGGTGGCCACTGCATCTTTTCATTTTCTGTTTTAACTGAGTCATCATCCGATGAACCTTCAACACTTGAATTAAATTTAAAAAATTGTTTCTTTTTCGACTTAATGTTGGACGGCGTCGACTCAGTAAAAATTATGCTTGATTCATCGATAAATGTGGCAGATTTGTTTGTAAAAGATCTTTTGACAGTTGCAAGACAATCCTGTGCCATATGTCCCTTTCAGCGACATTGATAACACAAACGATATGATCGTTTAAATTGTGGCTTGTCCTGAACCGGATGACTTTTATCAGAAAATTCAGACTCATTAGAAATATCATCACAAACTTGAAATCGGTTAGAATGTACCCATTTCGATGTAGAACTTTGAGGTGTAGCATTAGAACCGGATGAAGATGATTCGTTCGGAGAACTGTCAGATGAAACTTTCTTCTTTTGCTTTCCTTCAAAATCCTTTCTCCATTTCTGAAATGAATACTTGAGCCAAATGATATATTTCATCCAAGTTTGTATCTTTCTTTGCTTTCTTTGGCAAGTTCTTTTGTTGTGTAACCTTCTTGCCTTCACTTCCCAACCCAGCCTGTTTCTAACCAGGTAACATGGACAAATCTATCTGAGAACTTGAAGAACCAGATTTAGCAACTTGGTTAAATGAAGCTTTAATGTCTTTTAATTTGTTAGCATGCACTAACTTTGCAGCAACTTCGGCTTCATTCAACTCTTTTTCATTTTTCTCAAACATCTTGCCAGTTGAAATAACTCCCTCGTCTGACATAAATCCACGAGAAACAAACGATGGTTGTGTTTTATCTACCAGACTTGGTTCTGTTTCTATCACTGGTTTTGATTTCTTTGATGTCTTCAAGTTCGAGCTTTCAGCAACCAATTCAGAATAATCTTGCTTTGTAGTCGAAGGACTCAAATCAACAATAGACTCTGTTTGAATTACAGGATGCGGAGTTTGATTGAAATCATCGCCTCCAAACACCTTCTTGAAATTATCTTCTTGACACAAGTAACTTGCAAAAGAATGAGAATTCTTCAAGTTATGCAATTGACGATTTAAATCCAAGACTTCAACATTCAAATCAGCTATGGTCTTTTGAGCTTCAGCAAGAACCTTTTTCGATTGAATCAATTTCTCAGATGTGCTATTGACTAATGATTTTTCTTATCTCATCCCATCATGAGCAGCTAGCACCTCCTTTGTAATCTTACCCACTCTTTCCTTATAAATCTCAACATTTCTGGTTACTAAGCTTTTGCCTTTCTTCAGAGTAGTGATAGTGTCTTTCAATTCAGATTGAACAATTTGATATTGAGTTCTATCAGCAGTAACTTCATCGAATGCTTTTTGAAGTTCATCATTAGATGCTTTAAGAACTTCCACACTTGCTGTGGACTTTTGAAATAGATTCTCAAAATCTTCAGTCACATCTTTAGCTTTAAACTTATATTCCTCAACTTCCTTTACCAACTTTTCATTGACAGCAGTTAACTTGACATTTTTTGTCATGAACTCATAATTCTCATGTTTAAGTTGTGACTTTTGTTGATCATTCTGAATACTACCTTCTGACACCTGTTTCCGAAGATCTTCTAACTCTTCCAATAATAGACTCTTCTCTTGGAGTAACTTCACATTCATTTTGAAAATGCCATTAGAAACTTCACACTACTGTTTATAACTTTCTAACTCTTCTTCGAGCTTCACCCTATCAACTACTAACTTTTCCTTTTCTTGACCCAATTCCTGAACCTTTCTATCTTTCTGAGTACAAAATTCACACACGGATTCATAACCACCCATTTCAGAATCAGAATTACTCGATTCAGATTTACTAGTCTCAGATGCATATCCACTCGAGTCAACTTCAATATTTTCCATCAAAGCATAATGATCTTGAGAATGAACTACAAATGCAAATTCATCCGGAAAATATTTAGTCCAATCAAAATCTTCATTAGTTTGAGATATCATAGCTTTAACTTCTTTATTGTGATCATGATTATCCGAATTACTTGGTTTAGAAGAAGATAGCTTGCATTCTCGAGCAAAATGTCCCAACTTGGAACATTTGTAACATTTTAGTTTAGACTTGTCTAAACCCAGTTTGGTGCTTGCAAATTCACCCATAATAGAATTCCTGCCATGTTTGCCTATAAACTGTCTTCCTCTTTCAGCAATCATGGCCAACTGCCAATCCAAATCTAATTTATTTGGCTGATCCTCATCCATCTGTTTTAGATCGTCCGGAACCAAACCAGAATTACCAATTTGACTAAATATGGAGCCAGATAAAGATGATAGAAAAACACCCAACAAAGCAGTTAGATCTTCGGTTGCCCGATTAGAAGTAGACTTGCTTGATGATCTATCAGGAATGGTAAAACTGCAACCCGAAGAATTTCCAGTATTTTCAGACTTTCCAGCAAGAAATGTTGTTACTGGTGGATTACTGTTTGAAATAGAATGTGATTTAGTTTTAGCATGCGTCGTAGCAGAATTCTCTCTAAAATATATCTTAGGATTCTGAACTATTGGTGTTGCTGACTTTTTCACAAGTAATTCTATTTCCCGAGCTTGTAATTTGCTTAACACTTGATTGAATTACCAACTGGAGTAATTTGGATCATTAGTAAGCATCATAACAAAGTTCTCCCACTTTTCGGGTAGAGCTTCCAGAAATTTTTCTTTCAATTCCTCTTTTTCTTTCTTGACTCCAACAACCTCAAGTTCATTGATCAGATGTGAAAACCTAGAAATCAAGTCAGCAATATTTTCTTTGTCACAATGCTGAAAGTTGTCCAATTCTTTTAACAAAACTTTCTTTCGACTTTTCTTATATTGCTCGTTTCCTGCACACCTATCTTTCAATGCATCCCACAAAGTTTTTGATGTTGTGCAATTTTTGAATTGATGTAGAAGTTCTCTTGGTAGTGCCATTGTGAGATTTCCATAACATTTCTTTTCTCGGGCATAAACTTTTCTTTGATCTTCATCAAGATCACTTCGTGCAATCGGTTGTCCATTTATCTGAGGATATGTATAATCTTGTTCAATGGAAATCCATAAATCAATGTCAAGAGCATTAATGAACGATTCAAATCGTTGCTTCCAATTCTCATAATCCTCCAACCTAAGCAACTTAGGAACTTTCTGATTTGTTCCTATTTCGTTATCATAGTTCAACATGGCTTGCATTGATGATTGAACAGCTGAAAATGCGTGAAACTCGCTCATTTTGTGTAAGGAAATGATTTTCTGAGTCAACCGGATGAAGACGAAGATTTCCGGTTGAAGATATGTTCAAGCGGAAGAACGCTCAAGCGGAAGTTTTGTCAACCGGAAGCTCAACCGGAAGAACATTTCCGGGTGAACTCTTTTATCCAACAGTATAAAGAGTTCAACCGGAAAAGTACAGAAAGATTACTTTTGCAGATTTCAGACCTGCAACAACTTCTATTCTTCCAAAGTCACATCCTAGCCGTCTCCTACTTATAGATAAATGCATTTTGCACATTTCCTCTATTGTATGTTTACTAATGTTCTTTTAGTAAGTTTATTGTTTGACTTTTATGTACGGTTAGATTAGCCCGTATGAGATAAACGGCTGTAGTTGATCTCCTTAGTACTATTTATAGTTGTTAGCTAGTTCATTCACAAGTACCAGATTTAGTGCTTACACTTGTAACAGTTTGAACTTGAGTTAATGCAAATGATACCGAGAAATTTATTATCTTGTGTTCACTAGTTTATGCAATCAATACAATCAAACTACAAGTATAAGTAAAACAAAGCTTAAGTAAAAACAAGTATGATACAACTTCATTCCGCATGGTTGTGATCTGCATGTAAAGAGTTCTTGTTCTGATTATTTCTCTGAGTAATCAACGGTCCTACAAGTGGTATCAGAGCTTTGGCTCTACACTTTGAAGACTTCTAGTGCTTCAAAGTTGATACTTTACTTGCTCACTTGAGTTTTTACAAGCTTTTTCTGTTTTAAAAACTGTTTTTCACAATGACTGACTTAACTCTTGGTTCACTAAATGGTAGCTCTAACAAACCACCAATTTTCACTCCTGATGACTTTGATACTTGGAAACTCAGGATGGAAGGTTTTGTTAGAAGCCTAGACAGACGCATTTGGAACAGGTTGACTGTAGGTCCTTATAGTCCAACTGTTCAATCTGCTGATGATGCCGAAGTGCAAATACCAAAACCACTAGACAAATATGTTGAAGCTGATTATAATGAGCTTGAATATGATCACAAGGCCTACTGGACACTCCAGGCTGCATTACCCAACTCTATACTGGTAGGGTTTAAGGGATATAAGACAGCAAATGGCTTGTGGAATGCTCTAAGTGAAATGTATGAAGGGTCTAGTGAGGTTAAGGAAAACAAAAAGGATGTTTTGAAACAAAGATATGAAAACTTCACTTACAAAACTGGTGAATCTATGACCAATCAGTATCTTAGATTTGTTTCACTTCTTGATGAATTGCAAAAGGTAGAAGTAACAATAGAACAGGCTGATGCCAACAGGAAGTTCCTGAGATCCTTACCTCCAATGTGGACTGTTTACACAGTAAGCATTAGGGAGTGCAAGGACCTCAAAAAGCTTAAACTAAGTGAACTCCATGGAGTCCTTAGTGCTTATGAAATGGAGCTCAATCTTAAGCAAAATAACTTCCCTGAGGCATCACCACAGTTGCAAACCACTGCTTTGGTTACAACTGATTTTCAAAAGATCTCAAATTCTTCTCAATATCACTCACCCTCAGTCAGTTTCAATGAGCCAACTAGATGCTCAGAGAGTTCTTCAACATTGTTTGACAACTCTCACTCTGCCTACGTGGCAACTGACTCATCTCAAGGATTCACACGTGAAGACTTGGAATGCATAGGGGCAGATGATCTAGAGGAAATGGACATTTTAACTCAATTAGCTATGGTTTCTGTAAGAGCCCAAAGGTTTTATAAGAGAACAGGAAGAACTTATAAAGGGTCAAAGGGATCATCAATTGGGTTGGATAAATCTAAAGCTAAATGTTATAACTGTCACCAACTTGGTCATTTTGCTAGGGAATGCAAGCAGCCAAGGAGAGAAGGACAGAATAACAACAACAATGTCCAACAGAGATCAAGTCATGGAAGCAACAACAGCAGCAGTCAACACATCAACAGCAACAGCAACCAACAGCCAACTCAACCAAAACCACTTGGAAATCAAAATGTGGTGGCAGCTGTAGCTAACCAGACTGAATGCTTTGAGTGGGATGACTTTGTCACTGAGTTTGAGCCAATCAACCATGCTTTGATGGCCAAAGAAGATTCAACAGAACAGGTAAATGAGATTCCTGAAAAAGTTTTAGAAAATCTATGCAGCCCTGCATGCATAGAACAAGTGTCTAAGTACAGAAAACATAACACTGATCTAATTGATGAAGTTTCTAATCTGAATGAGTTGAAAAATTGCTTTAAGAAAACTGAAAATGCATACATCACCAAACTTGAAAATTTGAACAAAGAATTTGATGCATTGAAGCTGACTAACTCTATTTTGGAAACACAATTGGAAGATTTGTTGA
Source organism: Deinandra increscens subsp. villosa (assembly GCA_039602395.1). Lineage (NCBI taxonomy): Eukaryota > Viridiplantae > Streptophyta > Magnoliopsida > Asterales > Asteraceae > Deinandra > Deinandra increscens. Next base: position 18,382 of record JBCNJP010002595.1, on the reverse strand, counting down.
ACAAACTAACTGTTTCAAGACAAGAAACAAAAGATGCAAAAGCAGAAAATGACATTCTTGAAATCAAGTTAAAAGATGCTTTGTTCACCTGTGATAAATTCCAAACAGCTAACAAGAAAGCTGAGAAACTTTGGAATGGAGTAATGCATGGGAAAACAGGTATTGGGTACAACAATGTTGAACCACCCAAGGAATATTCACCTGTTATTGCTCCAATCCAAGCACTTCAGAAGGAGTGTGGTGTGAGTCTAACTGTTGGTAGCACCACATGCTCTTCTCCTGAAACAAATTCTGTTGAATCATTATCAAACTGTGAAGTCAAAGATGCTAGCACATCAGCATCTGTTGACCAATCCAAGGTTTTAAAACCAAAAGTTGCTTTTCCACCCCCAACTATTTATGAGCCCAAAGACTCAAAAGTTGGAGGAAAACTACCTGAGCAGCCAAAACCCAGTGAAACTGAGAAAATGGGTAAGTTAACTTACCACCAGGTCACAAATGAAGATTTAGCCAAAAACACAAACACTTACCAAAGGAAAATGTTTGAATGTGTTTTCTGTGGTGAAAAAGGGCACATGGCTGCAATGTGCAAATTCAATCCTTTGAGCAAAAACCAAAATTTGTTAAAACCCAAAACTGTTCTTACTCAGAAAAGATCTACAGGAAAAACTTCACCTGTAAGAAGCAACACTTTGAAATATTTTGATACTGAGTCAAACAAAGTTTTAATTGGGAATAACAAAAATGGAAGCTTTTCAGTCTTAAAATCGAACAGGGTTCCGGCTGAACTTCAACCGGAAAAATTTTCAACCGGAAATGAAGTTCAACCGGAAAACTCCAAATCACTGAGATCAGTTACTGCACCTAAACAACGACCCAGGGTTCAGTTATCTTGTGAGAGCAATACGATGAAGCCGAAGCAAATAGTTGAAGTAAATCGATGTATTGCTTGACTCCCCGGTCTGTGTTTCTTTTGCTCTTGGGAGGAGATTGTTTGAGATGAGCGTGCCTCAGTTTGCTGTAGCATTGGGTTTTTATACACAGGAGGAGGTGGCTACATCTGAGTTTAGGAGGAGTCTGAGAGGGACGGCCAAGAAGGCCAAGGAGTTATATGTTGTGGATGGTCACTTGAGAGCATTCTGGGAGACTATTTCTGATGCGCCGTACACGGTCGGTTTGGTTGCTTCTGCGATTAGGGATCCGTTTCTGCGGTATGTTCATCGGATTTTGGCATGTTCACTGATTGGTAGACGTGCTGGGGCCGAGAAGATTAACATGTTGGATATGTTTTGTTTGAGGTCGTTGGTGGAGAGACACCCGACCAACCTCGCTATGGTTTTCATTCGGTCAGTTGCCCGGCCCCGCAAGGGTGGGCCGGAGGCGAGGTTGGATCTGGGTCCATACATTGGTAGGTTGGCTGATCGTTTGGGAGTTTTAGAGAGGTATAGGCCTTCGCATTTGACTGCTGGACCACCGACTTTGCCGTATAGTTTACTGGACATGCGGAAGGCAGGTTTTTGCCCGTTTGATGATCCCCCGAGATGGGTTGAGGTTGGAGCCCCTGCGAGGAGGAGGATTCCGCAGAGGGCTGAGAGGCCTCCAGTTGATAGGCCCGTTAGAGAGCCGAGAGCAGGACCGTTGACGTTGGAGATGCTTAGGGATGAGATGATGTTGAGGATGGATCTGCAGGACAGGGCTATCAGAGGTTTGTATGTTGCTCAGGGGTTTGAGGTGCCAGAGTTCTTCCGGGAGCCTGAGGCCGCTTGCTGATGATTCTGATGATGATGCTGGAGAGGAGTAGCTGATGGTTTGATGACTTTTGATAGCAGCAGCAGCCAGTTGATCGGTTATTTCACATCCTTGTACTTTTTCTTTATTTCTGTTTTTATTATCATGGTCTGTATTACTATTATAATATTCTGATATCTGGGAATTTGTACGGGGTTAACCGGTTGGGTGGTTTGCCTTGATATATATATATGCTGCTGTGATTTTGGTTTGCTATGGTTGTTAGAATTTGGTTTGTTAGTCGCCGCTTTCGTCCGTGACGTTTTTGATGCAATTCTGGAGTTACCGAAATTCTGATATCGCGTTCGAATTGGAGGGCGAGGAACAAGATTCTTTTCATTCATGCCGATTCAATCAGGGGAGTCTGTTCCATTTTTTTCTGTTCTTTTATTTTTTTCAGTATTTATTCATTTATTTTTCTGTTTTGTTTTCTTTTTTTTGCTTGAGTCGTTTCTCCGTTCACATTAGGGACAATGTGAGTTTCAAGTGTGGGGATGGGGAGACTACGTGTCGTGTCTCGTTAGTTGAGTCAGTTTTTGTGAGTTTGTTTAAAGTGTGAGTCTTGAAAAAAATAAAAATTGAAAAAATGTAAAAAAAAAATGTGTTTCTGATTAAGTCTGCAGTTTAAAATGGAAGATGATAGGTAAAACCCGAGGATTGGCTGTCTGATTAAGTGCTTAAATGATAAATGTAATTAACAGTTGAAAACATTACCGGTTAGTGATGTATTGGTAGGCCCAGCTAACTTAGTAAAGATTAAATATCCCATTGTGCTTATTTGTTGTATAAATATGTAATTAATCAGTCTGCTAGTGGGTTCACATTTTAGGAGTGATAGGAATACTGAAACTGAGGATTAGGAGGAAAGAGACCCCTTTAGGCTAGATACTTCTATGTCCTCAGAATACCTGGCACGTTATGATCTTTTTGCGAAAGCAAATCCGAGAAATAACGGCGCCCCATTCTCCATAATGAGCATACTAGGTAATAATTGGTTAATGAATTAGAGTGAAGGGGCAAAATACTCATGTACGAACTAAGGATAGCATCCCGTGGTAAGTACCTCTGATGATGTTCCGGATCTCGCGGGCAAAACACTCACGTATGATTTCGGGGGTAAGACCTTGTGAAAAAATACCTCTGATGATGTCCGTTGGTAATTTTAGGTAAAAGTGACCAATTATAGAAAAAAAAAAAAGAGAAAATGAAAAAAATATATATAAATAAAAAGAAGAGGTGAAACGATATGGTAGCTTAGAAATAAATGCTCAAGCACTTCACATTCCATCTAATTCCATCATTCTTTGGACATTTTTGTATCTGTTTTAAGGGGGGTGGGAAAAATCAAAAAGTTATATCTTTATTACCCTTTATTCGGACCGAATATGAATTGGGATTAGGTTGAACTTGATCTTTCTAGAGTGGGACACATAGGCAGACTGAACTATATCCGGTAATTTATAAACACCTTGGGGGCTCAAAGGTTAGTGTTGGGTTTAATCGGATCGAAATATCGATAATCGCTACCGGGATGTGAATAGATTGATAGAATTGAAATTGATGAAATTGAAAAGGTTGGAAGCCAATTACTCAGGTTATGATTCCATTTGCAGGTTTTTTCGGGGACGAAAAAAGGTTAAGTGGGGGGATATTTGATGTGTTGCAAAACACATCGGTTTTCCTTTATGTTTTCGAGTCGTTTTTAGAGTCTTTTGAGTCCATTTTCATAGGTTTTTAGTTGTTTTTGCTTATTAGAGTCTTAATGTGTGTTTCGGAGCTAAATTGCAGTTTTGGTACAATTTCCGAAGAGAAACGAGCATTGGAAAAGATTGAAGATCAAGAAGAAAGAAAAATGCTGAAGTTGAAGCACTAGGCGTATCGCCTAGTGACAAGGAAGTTGCAAGCGATACGCTTGCTGAGAGAAAGTCAAAGGCGGTGAATTAAAAGTTGACCCGACTGTTTTGTCGCGTAGTAGGTCTAGGCGTATCGCCTGCTGATCAAGAAACCTCCAAGCGATACGCTTGGAGGCTAATATTCCGGGAAACCCTAATTTTTCACTTATAAATACAATGCGGGGTTTCCAGTCGATTACACACACATCAGCCGCGACTCAGAGCCTTAGGAGACGAATTTCGGAGCAGGAACTCAAGAGGGAAGCATCTAGGAGCCTTGGATTGAAGAATTCATCATCAAAACGCTTTCCGGGTTCTTGTCTACTTCAATTTTCGTGTTCGTTTTTATAGACCAGACCTGTTCATGATTAATTCTACTGTTTTTAATTACATTCTGGACATGTTTATGCATCTTGGCTAAGCCAATTACATTACCTAGGCTATATTGATGAATAATTGATAATTTCGACTTGCTCGGTTTGAGAATTCTTATGTATGGATTGTTAATCTAGTAAAAGTTTCTATCTTTCTGATTTGATGCGTATGAATACAGATTTTAGTCTTTGAATTGCTTGCATATTCCTCATGTTACTCTTTGAATGTCTTTCAATTTAGGGTTGCATGCTAGATTGCTTACTTTGTGTTTGTGATTAGTAGATGGTTAGGAGACGTCCAACACCATAGGAATTGCTTGTGATTGATAGGTTGATTTCTGCGTTTAGCTAGACTTAGACAAGCCGGAAGGTGATAGGTCTATTGGGTAGTCGGTTGTGTTAGGGTTTTAGGTCAAATTGCCTCGGGAGAGGGATTCCCTAGTAACGTTAGCGCCTCTGTTATTCCATGTCATTTTGGTAGATAGAAACCACTCCTCTCATCTATTAGGTGGTTGGGATAGGAACAAGCTGGAAGGTGACTTATTCGATCGAGTACTAGATTTTCTGTTAAGAACAAGCCGGGAGGTGACTTAACCCAATCAGTGTGCGTATTCAGTTCTTAGGATTGCCTATTGCGTTACACCCGGAGAGTGATTTGGGTTCCAGTAGGGTTTTCTTAGGATTGCTTTGAAGATCCTGATTCCATCGTAGTTTTCTTCAACCGAGTGAAGTCGTGAGTATCAATTAGGATTCTAGGCCTAGGTAGTGTTATTTCTCATATCTGGTTTTCATCTCTAGGGTTTGAGTTTGTGGTTTGCTTTCCATTTTTAGTAATTTCTATTTTTAGCAGTTTCTATTTTTAGTAAGTTTAGTTAATTAGTTAATTTTAGTTAATTTAATTAGTTAATCAATTCTCCAAAACAAAAACCAATTTTCATCAATTAATCAGTAATTTAATTTTCATAGTTAATTTTGTCTGTCTAGTGTCTCTAGGGTTCGACCCCGGTCTGCCGATAGCTATTCTACATCCGATAGGTTCACTTGCCTGTTGAGTCGGTCTAGTTTGAGGTTAATTGGGTTTTAATTTAGTGTGTCTAGGTCTAGGATAAATTAGTTTATTTTTATAGATCGATTTTTGCACATCACTAAACACGGTTAATCATATAGTAAAAACGGTAAATCACATAATTATCACGTAATACTATTTAACTAAAAGTCAACGGAGAGAGGGTTTGACCTGATTTTGGACCGGGTGTCACAGATGTGGAGGTCGGGGCTGAGAAAGAGGTAGGGGTGGAGGTTGTTCAACTGGTGGAACAAATCCTGGACCTGGAACCAGAATAGGAGGTTGTGCAACAGGTCGAGGTCCTCTAGGATGTAGATGATTATAGTGTGCTCGTCTTACTCCACTGTATCCATCAAGAGCATCCCTCGGAGGAGTTGACATTGTAAGGTTGTGGAAGTCCTGCAGAATTGAGAAAAAGTTTTCATACGATCGCATGTTAGATGTAGTAATTCATCTAGGACGTAGGAGGATCTATTTTATAGGGTCATAAACCCAAACGGTCATATTTTTCAAACGGTCAGATTCTCAAACGGTCAAATTTTCTAACGGTCAAATTTTCTAACGGTCAAATTGTCTAACGGTCAAATTTTCCAACGGTCAAATTTTGTAACGGTGAAATTTGAAATATAATTACTGAAATAGGAAATACAACTACTGAAATAGGAAATACAATTATTGATATAGGAAATACAAATACTGAAATAGGAAATACAATCTATCACCACTCGTCCCAATCTTCGTCTTCTTCTTCATCTTCTTGATCGCTTGGAACTTTGGCCCTCCTCCTGCGCAACAACGATCATCGTCTCGACTACCAACATAGTCGCGTCGTCGTCGGAGTCAAACATTGACGAGGAAGACGATGAAGAAGACATTTTTTTAAGATGGTATGAAATGGGTATGAATCGAGATGAAATGAGTGTCAGTGTGTGTGTTTAAATTGAGTTAATATATAGGTTTTAAATTATTTAAAAAAAATTAACAGGAAAGGAAAGAAATAGCCGTTGGGGGGGGGGGTCCCACCACCAACGGTCGAAATCACCGAGATACAAACCACGGGGAGCGGTGCCTGAGCTCGTGCCCGCAAGCCCCTCACCGCGGCCCACCTAATGGTGGCACCGCAGGTCACCGAGGCCACATCAGCAACAGCGAGGGGCTCGGTGTGCCCATTGTGGGTAGCCTAATGTTTAAATAGTTAATCATTAAATTGGTTGTAACATGGCCCTTTACAAAAAAAGATTAACAAAACGTAAGAAACCTAATAAGAGGTGGACATTAATGAATCCATTAAAGTTAAGAGATACCAAATACGCTTATGGAACATCCTAATAGTTACTAATATTATTGAATTATTATGAGAATGCAAGTAAAATTAGTCGTTCAAAAAAAATTAATTACCTAAATATATTAAACCATCCTTTAAATAGTTTTTTTTGGGTGTTTCTTACTTTTACCACTAAACTATATGTATATTACATTTTCTACCCATAGTACATTATACATCTCCTTTTCATCAACCACTTTCTCTCTCTACAGCCTACACGTTTTCTCTGCAACTCTCATGAAAGAGAGACTCGGAACCCCTTCGGCGAGAGCTCCCATCTCCGGCCGCCGTTCCGCATACCGAGTTTTACTCATCGATGATGTCGCCTCTAGATCTTGGATCTTAGATCTGAAAATCGTTGGTGGATGGTGTCGGTGGCCGTGAACGTTTTTGATGGCCGGAGCTTGGTTTCGAGGTGCTCGCCACCGTGTTGTCTTTCTGGTGGTAAAAGCTCATCTGTTTAAATAGTGTATGGCCTGGTTGTTGCCGGCGTTCGTTCACCGCCGTATGCTCACTGCCGGCCTGCTGTGTTCGTCGGCTGCTCTGTTGAAGGCCGTGATGTTTCTGGTCTCCGGCGAGGCGTATTTTGCAGCCGCGAGTCAGATCTGAGCCACCTACGGATTTTAACTCACATCTGTAAGTTTCTAATTTGCGGCCGGCTTTGATCTCCGGTGGTGTTCAACGATTTGTTTATGTTGCTTATTTGGGGCTTTATTTATGCCATTTCTTTAAAACAAATCTGTTATGATTTTGGTTTGAAAATATCTCTATCCTAAAAGTGTGTACAGTTTCTTGAACACCCGATTGCTTTACTTACTCGGGGTTTCTGATGTGAATTTGGTATGGTTAGCCGGAAGATGATGTTATGATCACTTCTTGAATACGAATAATTGTTCTTTATCTGATTTGGTCGATCTGAAAAGTGGTTATAGTTTGGTTACTTATTCTGTGTTCTAATGCGAGACGGTTTTCTGATGCGAGACAATGATGATCTGATGAATAATCCGATCAAATAGGAATTTCGGTGATCTTATTGGCGCGGCAATTACCCTTTGCAGCCAAAGGAAACCCGTGCGTTCCTCTGTTGTTACATCGGTTTCTTGATCTGAGTCCTTTAATATCATATCATGCCTTTCTAGCTGTCTGGGTTTATTGATCTGTGTTCTTTGATTGTACCCGATGTGAATCTTGAAAAATACCTAACAAAGATGGCTATGATGATCTAAAGACCGAGCCTATTTTTTTAATCGATATCGATGCTCACCATTGTATAGGAAGTCTGCAACAAAAGTTGTTGAGGTAATTAGTTACACCAAGAAGGTGAGATATCAAGACTAACCAGTGTACAGATTTCATTTTTCTTTGAGTTTTTTAGGATCTTTTTTTAATTATATCCAAGATGTTAAAAAAGTTGTTAGTCTTTATGTGCTTACAATATTTTCTTATCAAACATGGTTTGTAAGTCGATTTTATTGTTGTTTTTGTTTTGCAGGCATTAGGTGTGCAGCCTGTCTCGGGTTCTTGGATCAAATCTGTTTCTTAGGTATTTTACTGACTTCATTTGTATATGTTCGTAATGATATAGTTCATTGAAATAAGTTTAGGTGAGTTACCTATGATAAATATGATGTTATTGATCGGGAGGTTTTATAAATTTATAGATTTTATTGTTATGAGTTTAATTTTTATTTCTGCCATTGGTGTTTTGGATAAAAGTATGATACATTTTGTATGTTAATTTATTATAAGCTTGATTCTTTAAAGTTTATGTGATTTTGAAATCTGTTTTTTATTATTTATATTGCCATTGATCAATGATCGAAACCCGATTGTAAGAAATACGCTCCTTCAAGAGTCCTCGACTCCAGATACGCTCCTTCAAGAGTCCTCCGCTGATCAATGATCGAAGCCCCATTGTAAGAAATTCCGCTTTTAAGATCTTTAAATATGGTTGAACTGATAATTGTTGATGTGATATTAATTCATACCTATAGCTGATCTTTTTTTTTTGATTTGTGGGTAAAACTTGACATGATTGGTTATTATTGAAAAGTCCACGTTACTATAAGTCTAGAAAAAACATTAAAGTTTGTTCTTTAATATTTGTAAATTCCTTCATTCTTTCTGATCTGTTGAATACATGGAGGAGTATATGACTAATTATATATGTATGTGTATATATTATCTGTGTATATGCATGATGGAGGAGTATGATGCTATGACTTTTGAGGTCATTGTTTCTGTAATTAATTACAGCTATAAAGGGTTTGGTTTAAACTTTTTGGAGGCCACATTTGGTATTTTGATAACAAGAGGTATATGTTATGTGTGCATATGCTCGGTTACCTGAATTTTCTTTTTCTTGATCTTTTCCCGAAAATCACAAGAGGTATATGTTCGGTGTAGTAATGCTAGGAAAGCCTTATGTAATTAGTCCTATTGATTTTTGGTTTCGTGTATGCATTTATATTGATGAAAGTCAGCATGTTGAAAGTCCCTTTCTTGGACATGTTACTCTAACCAAAGTGAGTTTTGGTTCAATGTGTGCATTTATATTGATGAAAATATGTATGTTGAAAGTCCCCTTCTTTGGCATGCTAGTTTAACTAAACTGTTTTGGCATAATCTTATTTTTTAATGTGATTTAGCTTTTTATTTTATATTTGATGTTTAAGACCATATTTTTTATTGATGTGTAGGTGTTGGATTTGGTATATGCTCCTGCACTTTTGAAGATGTGACTTATTCCCTATAATTTCAAATTTCTTTTTCAATATCTGCATGTATATTGAAAGCACATTTGTTGCTGTCTCTAAGAGGCTGTTTGTTTTTTCAGACAAAAAATGTCTGCAGTCTGATTTCATCTGATTTTTATGTCTGCAGTTGAAGATGTGGTCTGAAGGTCTGTAATCTGAAAATATAAGACTTTTTGTTTTATAAACTTTATACTGTCTGCAAAAACTAAAAATATATAATTATCAAACTTATATTACAAAATAAAAATCATTCAACTTCTTTATAATAAATATCATTCAACTTTTTTATATATTATAAAATGAATTGGATTTATAACAAAAATAAATAAAAATTAATTAAAATAAATACCAAGATAAACCATCTCTTTTTGTCTTATGTTCATTTGAACAAGTAAAGAAAAATAAAATACACAAAAATAAATCTGGTCCACTCCACACATATTAGAGAGGGAGAACGGGAGCAGTGGAGTCGCCGACTTTCCGGTGACATGATTCCGGCCAAGACCGCGGTGGCAAGCGACGGTTCACGGGGTCTAAAAATCACTCCACCTTTTCCTGTTTTGTTTTAGATCGTCATTTCATGGGTCTTTGCCTGAGCTCGAACCTCGAGGAGGAGCAGCGACGGCGGCTGCAAGGAGGAGCAGCGGCGGCTGCGAGGAGGTTCGTGGGGAGAGGAGCCACAGCAGAGAGGAGCACCGCAGGGGCGGCTGCGAGGAGGATCGTGGGAGAAGAGCCGCATCAGAGAGGAGCGCCGGCGTAGGCCGCCGGAGGTAGCAGCTCCGGCAAGGAGAAAGGCGCTTGTTTGCGTCGTGAGAGGAAAAACAGAAAGACAACCTGTTTTTTTTTTTTTTTAGGGTTAATGGAGTGTGCAGATGTTTTAAGCAATGGTTCAAGGCTTTTTTTTTAAAGATGATATAAGCTAATATAAGATCTTCATTGGAAAAAAAACAAACAGTCTGCAAGGGTTATGTCTGCCCGCCCGCAGACATAAGCCCTTTTACAGAAGTTTGAAGAAAAAACAAACACAACCTAAGTTTGTAATCTTTATTTGCATGTAGGTGCTGAATCCTTAAGTATGGTTTCCAGTCCTTTTACTATGACACGCCACAAAGTGCCGGTGTGAAATACTACTTAGATTTAACACTATGATCTTAAATCGTCACGTAATTCAAAAATGGTGAGGCCGCCGCAATGCGCGGCGGGTCACCCACTAGTATTTATAAAGACTGATCACTACTCATATCTATATTAATATGCAGATATGGCTGGTTCTGATTCAGAGGGCTTACAGGAGGACCCGTTGATGGATTACCCGCACTTTCATTATGATCGGGGTACCCTTGCGTTTGACCGGTTTCGCCAGATTAGTAAGATGGAGATCGAGCCCAACACTATTATTGATTGGCCGTTTTTAGAGTTGATCCGTGCCACAAATAGGGCTCGAGAGTTAATAGGGGAGGAAGGTGGCCCATGGGACCGTTTATTCTCTATGGACTTTCCCGCACACCGGGAACTGACCGTAGAGTTTTACTCTACATTTTTATTCGCGCCTCGAGCGATTGGAGCGGCAGAGCCAGACGAGGAGCAGATTGAGGCGGGTGAGGTACCAGCAGAGATTACATTTAGACTGTTTGGAGTTGAGCATCGCATGTCTCTTAGACGTTTTGCTGTTCTTAGTGGCCTGTATACGATGGAGCAGACGCACTTGCCGATATACACTCAGGCTATATGGGATTGTCCGGCTGACGAGTTGAGGGCATGGTGGCCCGCGATTGGAAATAATGCATTTGGGAAAGGGGAGGGCAAGGTAGCCGACATACGAGACCCTCTCTATCGCTATATCTTTCGACTTATTGCCACGTCCATCACGGGACGTGCCGGCGGCACCGATAAGGTCAACATCAGAGACCTCTTCTTCCTCCGTTGTCTGCTTAGACGCACACCCTGCCATCTAGCTCGTGGCTTGGCGGAATACTTTGCCGGTTACTACCACAGACAGTGGCGAGGGTCGCTACTCGGCGGAAACTTCGTGTCTCACATCGCTACTGCCCTCGGATATGCTCTTGACATGGGGAGGCTACATATAAATCCGGTTAGCCCGCGCAGGGCGGATCGAGCGACGGCGACAGGGATGAGGATCATTAGGAAATTCCCGGACAATACGTGGCGTTTGGTGGGGACTTATTCTCAGCTTGTGGAGTATGTGCCTGTGCCTTTAGTTGACCCCCCGCCGTTCCTTCAGGGCGCGATGCAGATTGAGCAGGTAGAGGAGCCTGTCGCGGGGGAGGGGGTAGATGAGGCTGCGCCGAATGAGCCGGTGGCAGATCAACGACCACCGTCGCCACCCCAATATCCTCCGCGAGTATATAATGTTGTGCGGTTGCCTCGTGAGATACATGACTTGCTTCAGAGTTTGTCGCAGAGTGTGACGTGGTTGGTGGCCTCTGAGATGGAGCGGAGGGCCTCCGGTAATATGCCATATAGAGCACCACCTCCTGGTGTGTCTGTTGCTGGCACGTTTGGTGTTGACCCTTCTGGTACACATCATTCCGCGGATGATGACGACGTTAATGACACCGATGATGACATGATGGGCGGTTAGGTATATGTTTGTTTTAGTTAGAGTTGTACTTTTTGGTTTATATATGTACAAACTCGTTATATTTATGTATGTAGTTTTATTTTACGATGGTTTTGTTGTGTATGTTTGTATTTTTAATTTGATAATGGTGGTGTTTGGGATTTTGACGGGCCATGTTGCTAATGGCGGATCTTGAAATTTTGAATTTTTAAAACGGCCTAAAACTATCATGGAGATTTTTTTTTTAAATGGCCTAAAACTATCATTGAGATAAAAAGAAAAAAAAACAAACAAAAGTTGTAAAAAAAATAAACACAAGGTATACCATTAGGCTATAACCTATTTTGATAACTATACAGGTAGCGACTAACTTAATACTTGTAAATATTTTGCGTAAATTATACATATACTCTGCCCCTACATGTTGTTAAAGCTCCAACGGATGACACAATTTATATGTGAGTAACATATTGTTATTCTAAAAGTTATATACATACTAGACATTTTTTTTGGATGAGTTTTATGTTTATCATTTTTTACTAAAACGTATCGAAGCAAAAAAGATAATATTTGAAAAACTAAAAGATTTGGCTAAGATGAGATAGTGTAAAGTATTTTAAGTAACTTTTTGGATTTTATTATTTCTTAACGAAACGAATATGCATACTTTAATTGTGTGGCATTTATAAAAATGAATGTTATTGAGTGATTTGTCACACAATGGTTACCGAATTATGATCTTCATAGTGCCACCAAAAAAAATATTCAGCTATAGCTCACACATAGGTCTATGGGTGAGCTCTTTAAACCTGCAAACCCTGGATTCCTACGTTGTAACCCTAGATTCCTGTCTTACACCCTAGGTTCCTGCGTCTGTCGGTGGGCTGACACACTCACGTAAACCTTTAGGTCACCCATTGGTCTCCGCGTGACCTATAAGGCAGGAGTTTTAGTGGGCACCGCTTTTATACGTGAGCTTTTGAGCTTAAGGTGAGGTTTTCTTAGTGACACCCCACATATAGGTGACCTAATGACCTCCGAGTGACCTCTAGGTCAGGTGTATTTAAAAAAAAAGGGGTGTCTCTAAGATTTCCCTAAAGAGCAACATGCATCATCAGTCTCGGCCAAGCAACAAATTAAAGTCTGGGTGCAAGATTCGGATGAAGGAAGATTACTAGCTTGTCGATGCTTGATAGTCGTGGAAAACCTTTAATGAAGCTAAAATGAACTGAAAGCTAGTTATCTTTATCATGTGAAACTAAATATTGGTAAAAGAATACGTGAATGAGAGTAGGCCATATGAACTTCGATTCAGTGAAATAAAAGAATACGTGAATGAGAGTAAGCTAGGTGCATGATTCTTTCTTGGTTGGGAAGCAAAGTCGTCAACCATTTACTCATGCCATGGCGTTCGGGGCAACTCGACCCGGCCCCTCGAGCTCGTACACGGTGATTTGTGCATATATATATAACATGTATATATATATCCGTGATATAATTAATGGTTTTTCACGTTATGCTTAGATTTTTCTAATGAAGGCAAAATATGAGGATCTTTAGCTAGGCTTTCAAAAGTTTAAAGATCTGGTTGAAAGCAAAGTTGGGAACATGATAAAGATGACAAGGAGTAATGAGCTAGGGAAAAAAGAAAGCCAACATAAGTTACCTAAAAGTGTTCGATCGGGTGTTTAGCGTATGCATGCAACGATATATTGTTAGTACTCATCTAAACGAGCTTGATGACCGGTCACGGAGGTTGGTGTATCTTGGAATTGAATCTGATTCCAAGGCATATATATACCGGTTATATGATTCGTTAACCCTAGATTAAGTTAGTGGGTGCACCGGGATACTTTTATGTTGAATGGAACGAAATAAGACACGGGTTTTGGATCGGTTACAATAGGTTATGTGGATTTAGATGATGACAGCGACATTCCAACGACCAACTCTGTCACAAATTATGTTAATTCAATTCAGCGACCAGCAAAGTGATACCTACAAAGTGAGCTCTTACTTATGGAGGATTACGAACCAAGGAACTTTGAAGAAGCAAATTCCAACCGGGAATGGATGAAAGCTATACGTGGGAACTCAAGTCGATCGATGAAACGATACGTTGAGTTTAACTGAGTTACCCAAAGGGAGCAAAAGCGATCAGATTAAAGTGGTTGTTCAAGGTTAAAAGAAATGTGGATGGAACGATAAACAAGTATAAGGCAAGAGTACTGATCATGGAAAATATATGGTTATGTGCAACAACCCGGAGTACGTCGATTTTGACGAGGTATTTGCCCCTGTTGGGGACTCGAAAGCATTAATTCGCATGTTAATTGCAAACAACGCTACGTACCGAGGGTTGGGAATTACATCACTTAGATTTAAAGATGATATTTTTACATGGCGAACTAGAAGAAGAGGTATACATGTCACAGTCGGACGGTTTCGTGAAGATTAAGGAAGAACACAAAGTGTATGTTCAAGAAGGCAATGCATGTCACAAAAATTTGAGATGTCCGGTTTGGGTAAGCTAAGTTACTACCTTGGCATTGAAGTGAAGCAACTTGGGAGTGAAATAAGGATATAATTAACAAATGGCTTATGCTCGAATTGAAGCGTTCTAAAAGAATCCGGACTGGAAGACATTTGACAGTTCGAGTTCTTTACGTACAACCCTAAAATCATATGCTACATATCCAGAAAAATATCACAATAAGATACTCATGAAAGATCATGAAAGATTGAATAGAAGTAATGATCAACAATAATATATTTTAGAACATCCCCAAAAGAGATCTACTTGACTATGGGTGCTTATATGTCTTTGTTTCTTTTAAATGATGAGTTGAAGGGGATTTGTTTTTCATTTGGCCAAGTGAAGAATTCACAGTATACACTTAAATAATCTTGTGGTGAACCAGCTTGTACCAATAGATAAAGTCAGATCTGAGTTCTATCATAGCGCGTTGGAAGTTTTACATGACTGGTGCTGCTTGTTGGTAAATCGTTAGTCTTTTATTAATTATGTTATTAGTCTAATGGGTCGAACAATATATTTATGGGCCGGAGGCCAAGTCATTGGGTTGTATGTAATATGGGAACCCAACCCGTTAGAATAAAAGTCCAAACGATGTTGTAGTTAAAGTGGGTCGTTAGTTTCTGTTAGGGGCTGTTAGAACCGTTAGTCGGTTATTATAGTTAGGAAGTTATTTCCTAACAGAGTTAGTAGTTCCGTTAAGTCAGTGTCATATAAATAGGAGGCTGGACTTGTAAATCATTTATCACGTTCAAATAGAAAATCTAGTTTCCTATTTTCTCTCTATTTCCATACGTACACACAAAACACAGATTCATAGTTTTTCATTCCAGAATTTCGATCATGCTTTCAAAGATGAAAGAACGTATGAAGAAGGCTGATCACGGTGATGATCAGCGACAGATTTACAGTGGCATCAGAGAAGGAACGATCCAGGGAGGGCAGATAGGGCAGTGCATTGGCGTTCGGGGGCTATTTTTAGCGAAGGGACAGACCAGTCTCCATCATCATCATCGATTGCTGTAAAAGGGGGTGTGATTCCTCGTGTGAAGGTTGATTCGAAGGGCAGTAACCATGTTGACCAGACCGATGCAAGAGGCAAGGGGGTGACAGTGGTTCTTTCGAGATTAAATCTGCAAAATAGGGTTGCGGATAAGGGAAATCGGTGATGGTGGATGAGGGACAGAGTGGAACCAAGGCCAGACGGGCAAGGGTTTCGAGAAAGAAGGGTTCACGGGCAAGGAGAAGTCAAAAAACTCAGAAGGGAGTGGCTACTTGTTACGTATGTAATGACGTCGGGCATTGCGCGCTATTTTGTCCATGTAAGTATTTAGATATACCGAAATCTGTCAAAGAAGTGGAGTTTTTGGTACATGGGACCGATGGGGGTCCTTGGAATGAAATGTGGTACGTAGACACTCGGTTGAAACACCACATGTGTGGAAATAAATCGATGTTTAGCAGATTTAAAGGAACTTTCGGAGTGGATACAATCGAAATGGAAAACGATTTCATATTCATACATGGAATCGGTGAGATAAAGATGATCGTGGAAAACTCGATTCGCACAATTCAATGTGTGTATTATGTACCCAAAAACACAAAGAATTCCCTTAGTTTGGATCAATTAACACATCAAGGTTTGAAGGTTGTATTCGATGGAGAACGATGTTACATTGAAAGAATAATAAAAAGGAAGATGAAGTATGAAGAACCCATCAACATGGGTGCCTTGGTGGATATCGAAGAAGCCTATTTGGAGAGGTATTTCGAGAAGTTGACCGAAAAGATGGAGTATGAACGAGAGAGAGATGCACTCGAAGCGTATCTACATGGTTGGTATGATGGCCGTGAACAAGAACAAGAGGATGAGACTCTTAACATCATCGTTGAAGGGGGTGAAGAGAATGATGTAGATTCGGGTGTGATACAAGGAGAACGTGGTGACTTCTTTGTTAAGGAGAAGCAAACGATTCAAGAATATCTATCACTAATAGAAAGAGAACCACACATGATACACGATTTGGAAAGGCAAGACATATGGAATAGGATCGACTACGAGCCCACTACATTGACCGGTGAGTCTATTGTTTTAATTAATGATCAGAATGTGAATAGTTATATCAATTTCATAGAACTTTTAAAGGTTCATGATTTAGTCATGAAACATAAAGTTTGCCTTTCATACGGAGTTTGAAAATTTGGTGGAATGGTTCGTTAAAGATTACCTTAGAATCCTAAGGAACAAGTCTTTTCCACCAACGTTATCGAATGGGAGTAGGATAGATATCCTTAACCTTTACTTGGCGGTACAAAGAGAAGGAGGGTACGAGATGGTATGCCAAGATAAAGCATGGAACAAAGTTGGTAGAGATATGGGTTATGGTTTTGGTAAAGGAAACGAGATTCGGTTAGCATATGTGAAGTATTTGGATTTGCTCGAGTTCTACTACCATGAAGCAAAGAACAAGATCCATTATACCGAAAAGGATAAAGAAGACATAAGGAGGTGAAAGGAGGAAGAACGGAGGATCAAAGAACGAGTTGCCAAAGAAAGGATTGAAGAAGAAAGTGGTCATGAAGTCCCAAAATGGAAGAAATGATGTGTAAGTGCAGTCCGCGACTTTCCAGCAGGTTGTGGACCATTTGGAGAACCTAGTGGCGTGCATGGTGAAGCAAAAGATGATGAAAGTGAACCTGAAGAAGATGGGGCAGCCGCTGATCAGTTTGAAGATGAGGATTACATCCTCCTTGAGCCTGAAAATTGAAGAAACGCAGCAGTGAAGAAAAACGATTTAGGGGGTGTATTGTTGGTAAATCGTTAGTCTTTTATTAATTATGTTATTAGTCTAATGGGTCGAACAATATATTTATGGGCCGGAGGTCAAGTCATTGGGTTGTATGTAATACAGGAACCCAACCCGTTAGAATAAAAGTCCAAACGATGTTGTAGTTAAAGTGGGTCGTTAGTTTCTATTAGGGGTTGTTAGAACCGTTAGTCGATTATTACAGTTAGGAAGTTATTTCCTAACAGAGTTAGTAGTTCCGTTAAGTCAGTGTCATATAAATAGGGGGCTGGACTTGTAAATCATTTATCACGTTTAAATAGAAAATCCAGTTTCCTATTTTCTCTCTATTTCCATACGTACACACAAAACACAGATTCACAGTTTTTCATTCCAGAATTTCGATCATGCTTTCAAAGATGAAAGAACGTATGAAGAAGGTTGATCGCGATGATGATCAGCGACAGATTTACACTGCTAAATTTGTGTTTAGATATTACTTCTTTAGTTTATTTATCTTGTCTTTTCAATTAAAAATTGGTACTGCCTTGTATTGGAAATCTGCCAGTCTCTTTAAAGATTGATTATCTGATGTAAAATAATGATGTAAAGAAAAGAGCATGTTAGCTCAAGAGGTCATAGTTATCTAATTTTGATTTCCTATTGTTGAAATAAGGTAGCTGGATCATTCGCCCTTGGAGAAAGCACACTAGCCTCAAGCTTATTTTTTAGGAAACCGGTCTTCTCACACGTATGTGGCCTATCAAGATTTAAAAGTAAAGAAGGTCTGAAGCTGTTAATATTAGACAAGGAGGGAAATATTACAAATAAAATATCTAACATGGTATACAAGGAATGTGGTATACAAGGAAGTGTTAAGGGATTTGTAATTCCTACGTGTTCACTAAAAGAATATGTAATTTGTTTATATCTATACTTACATATATTTCATATACACTCATTCCATATGTATACCTTTTTTTTTTGAACATCGATTTCTCAGTCGAACCTGATGCTCAGCCCACCACGATGACTCAGTGTCTCTGAGAGTGTCTCAAGTCTGCGGGTGCGAGCGAGTCAGGACACCACCTCCTTGCCCCAGTTCGGGGGAAACCCGGCCTGCGAGCAGCCACCGGTAAAACCCCCTCCCCAAAGATTCAAACCTGGGTCGCTAAAAGCTTCCCAAGCCCAAAGAGCTTTGAGGGTACCAAAGAAACAAATAATGTCATTGGTGAGGTTTGAACTTGAGTCCCTAGAAACTCAACCCAAAGCCCCAACC
>JBCNJP010002592.1:0-108613 GCA_039602395.1 Deinandra increscens subsp. villosa | reverse complement strand
AAAAACTGTTGAAATAACCTCCTCGCGTTTAGGATTAAAGAAAAGTGGTTGATGCGATCTTGTAAAAGATAACAGAAATACTCCTCATTGTACATTTCTTATTCCTCTGATTAGCCTGATCAAGAATAACATCCCTATGAAGAATGTCTACGTGGTAACAGTCTTCACCGAATGGGAAAAGTCAGTGCTAGATACGAAGGATGCAGCTCATTGATACGCTGCAAATATCCACCTTTAGTCCGAACAACTATATCGCGTGATTCGATATTATCATCAAAATCCCCAATTATTAATGCGGCAACCTCAGATGCGGTCGGAAGGTTATATTTTCTTCCATCTTTTGACCGTCTACCGATAAGTAGTAATTTCAAATCGACCTGAAAATTTTCTTGATAGGTATCCCTCACCATCCTGTATGTTTTGACCAACTCATTTTGTGAGTCTAACATATCTTTCAACTGTTGAATAATTTCAACCTCAAACGCTGAGTTTGAAAAACTTGATGGCCTGTCGGTATCACTGTTTAAAAAAACACATTCATAAGTGAAGTTTATTTGGAGACGTAATGGGGAATTAGTTGATAAGATAATAAATTATTTTTAATATTATTAGCAAAACGTAAAGGTAAAGAAAATTACCTAAAATGCGATTAACGGTTTGTAAGTTCATTCTCTGTATCGTAGATGTATAACTGAGAGAATTTAGGCATCTCACCATCTTGAGGCAACAAGCTTCCAATTCTATGATAATTTTCGCCACTCAAACGGAATGTATACGACCCTTTACCTTTATTGACATTATTGTCAGTTTTGCCACCCATAGAGGTAAAAGAGAATATAGAGTTGTAGCGCCGAATGTTCTTAGCAAAGTATTTACTTTTCGCATCAGAAGGCTTAAAAAGACTGAGATAGGTCTCATCGGGTTTTTGAATTCTGGAAGCTCAACCTTTCCATATCCGTAGCAAAATGAATAGCTCGTACCCAATATGTTTTTCCTCTTGTGATTAGACTTGTCCTTCCATAACTCTGAGTGACATATATCGCATATAACGCACTGATCACCATGATCAAGGTATTTTGTTCCAAAATATGCAAAACATAAAAAAAATATCATAATACCATTAGATAATAAAAATTAATATATAATCTAAGAATATCATATTAAAATACCAAACCTTTAGAGATGCCTTTATAATCATTTACTTCATTATTAGCCTCAACGTCAACCTCCTCATCTGAATCTAAATCAACCATACGTATCGGAGATAACATAGTGACTTTTCTTTTGCCCTTTCTAATAGCAACTCTTGATACGGAAAAAGAAGAAGATGTAGCTAAAAGATAATACAAATACATTAATAATTAAAAATAAAACTAATTTATCAAAGCTTAATTGCAATTTATATGTAATAGTAGATGATCGAAATTAATGATATCATTTGAATTGTCATTTAATAAAACGGTAGGGGTAGGGTTAAGGGCTTGTGAAACGGACGACATATTTGAAGATAGTTGCAACCTCTTATTCTTCTTTTCTATCAGTGCCAACTTTCTTTTAAATCTATTTTCCTTCGAAGCATTTGCAGAATCACCTTTAAATTGCATTCAACAAAATTAACACAATATTATAAGTTAAAAAAATACGATGTAACTTTATTTGATTATAAGTACTTTTACCAATAACTTCATTATTATTCATCCCACTTGATAAAGGAGTAGGAAGATATGTAGAAGCAGTTATCCCTGAAACGACAAAATTATTCCGCGATGAAAGTGCACCTAAATATATAAAAAAAACACGTTAAATATTCTTAAACAACAGAAAGATGTAAATATATATGAATGATTAGGTTAATTACTTACAACGTAAATTAGAAATTAAAATGTCACACCCCGGTCAACGGATTTGGGTGTGAGCGAGACGGAATCATAGTCGCAGATATACAGACACTACTAGAAAAATGGTCTTCCTTGACACGCGAACCATGGCACACACTACATTTATGACGCGCAAAAACGCGTGTCATTAAAAATCTGTCGTAAATTGAAATATTCTAAGGGTAGACGACGCGCATTTTTGCGCGTCATAAAATTTGTGTCATATAATAAAAGAAAAAAAAACACGGAGTACACTGAAAATATGCACGTCAAGAAGCTTCTCTCGTTTTATAATTATTTTCCCGCCAAAAGTTTGCCCAAAAATTCACTCCCGCTCACACTTGTGTGTTTTCTGCCTTTTTCCCCAAATTTTGCCCCAATTCTTAATAATACTCCCCCTATCCTTTACTTTCCGTCCAGTCCGACTCCCTTGCCCTAATTCTTACTTGCCGTCCATCATAGCCCCGTCTCTCTCTGTTCATGCTTGTTCGGGCTGACCAACACCTGTGGTGAGACGATCACCGGCGGTGAGGCTATACCCCGACCTCTATCCTTTCCCGATCGTGTCACGGTGTTGAAAGAGTCGTCAATTGACTCGATTGAACCCTAATTTTCCCAAGTTAAAAGATCGACGAGTGAAGGTCAAGGATATCATCCTGACACTCAACATCGTTTCTAGGGTAGGTTTTCTTTGCTCCATTACTCAACGACATTTCTAGGGTTTTCTTAGCTCGAGCACGATGAACAGAGGCGATTGAAGCCAGAACTGCGCCAGTGAAGATGTTGTTGCTGACCTCACGATTATCTGCAACAAAAAAAGGTGAGCAATCTTAATCTTCTTATGAAATGTTTATCGTCTTTCTGCATTTCGTTTTCTGGTTCTCCTTCTCCGCTTTGCTTTCCAATTGTATTTGTTGAAGGTCAGCTTTCGGGACCTGTTGTTTGTAAATTAGTTTATAATTAGGCTTGGGAATCCAACTGTTTCTTAGGTATCATATATGTTGTTCTTAGTTACCTATATCTTCATCGCCTTTTCAGGGGTAAGCACATCTCTTCTTCTTTTCTAAGGTACGATTTCATCTTATTCTTATTTTCCCAGGTAAAATTCAATTGTGATTCTTCTAATTTCGTGATGTATTACAAGTAATTTTTTGATTTTGTGTAAATCGGTGACCTAATTAAAATATACTTGATCAGTAACACAGATTAGGGCAAAATTTATTACAAGTAATTTTAGATATAAGTTTGTGATATATTATAGATTTGATGCATACACTTAGTTTTGAAGATTTTGGGTTGGGATTTTTTGTACTGTTGAGACACAAACGAGTAGGAAGATTTTGTACTGGCGGATATGGTGGTGGGCATAGAAGAAGCAGTTTTGGGGATCAGTTGGCGAACAGGAGCTCATCATGATGTTCATCATATGTTCTTAGTCATCAATGGCTGGTTCGAGTTTTTGACCCTTGTGTATATCTGTGAGTTAATTTCTTACACATTCTAAAGTACTCAGTTCTTGTGCATATGTCCGTGTTCGATTGTGTGTTGATTCCTTTAACCTAATGTGGCAAAATGGGTGGGTGAGCGAGTCAAGGTCAGTTCGGTTAGCTAACTCGCAAACACTAATAAACTTTATGAAACATTTTTGAAAGAAATGGTAACTTCGTATGGCTTGACAGTATATTGTTTATTATTATCTATATTCAATTTATGAGTTGATGAATAGTTTTAGATGGCATGATTGCAGTTTTGTGTAACTTTGAGGGTTTTTGGTTAAAAGATTATTTGATATCAGCAGCAGAAAAACAAGGATTTGAGGGATTGGAACATGCAAAGAATCGACACTACAATGTTCAGTTTGCATTATATATCTTATAAATGGGTATATAATACAGTTGTATATCCTGTAAAATCCTGCTCATACAATGTTCAGTTTGCATTATATATCTTATAAATGGGTCTGAAATACAGCTGTTTTATTTAAGTTTGAATTGGTCTTTGATAAGGGTATTAGGAATTGGGAGAGAACCTGCATCTCGAAAGTAGGTCTGGGAGAGGTGCCTCTCAAAAGCACTATGACTTTTGTAATCATAAGTCTTCTAATATAATTCAATATAAAAGGTCATCTTCATCTGATCACTTTCTTAAAGATTACTACCGTAGTTTATGTTCTTTATGTCGATCTAAGATGAAATTGTGAGCAACTTATAGTCTTATACAATTTATTTTGAATTAATAATAAATGAGATATATCATGTCATTTGCATTCATCGGTTGCTTGCTGCTCTTTCCCGAATATACTTCAGATCGTGCTCTTATATTCCCTATAAGTTCTATTATATGGTTGTTTACGTGTACTTTGTTTATGGTTACCAAGGTTAGATTTTCATATATCATGACATTTATCGCCAGATGGTACGTCTTATATTCGGGTTTTCGTTAGCATCTTGCATGACATACAGAAAGAGGACACTATCGAATATGTGTTGGCTTTAGTTGAAAAGATGCTTACAGGTAACCAGTCAAATTAATCACCCTTGATCTTTGACTTCCTATGGGTTCCATGTCATCATTTTAATTCACGTGAAGGTTGTAATCATGATCTAGATAATTGTTGCAATCATTTGACCTACTTCGTATTTATTCTTGCAGCAAAACCCAGTAGAGCAAAGTTGTTTCATGACAAATCTCTTGCAGATGAGGATATTTATGAACCTTTCCTGAGGTTGTTCTCTTTAAGTGTTGTGATTTTCTAATATGTTGTTACTTTCATTTATTTTATTAAAAATTTGCTGAAGTAATTCAGGTTCTTTTGCCTTTCAGATTGTTATGGAATGGTAGTTGGTTCATTCAAGAAAAGAGCTCTAAGATACTTACTTTAGTAGCGAGGTACCCAAAAAAACAATGCCCATGATACATTGGGGTTTATTAATGGTTATACTCATGCTAAAACTTATTACTAGGGGTGCCTATGGTCTGGTTCGACCGGTTTTGACAAAATATATAGGCCAAACCGCTAACTACGGTTCGGAAAACGACAACCCAAACCGGCTGGGTGGGTGGGACTGGCCGGTTTTGGAGGTTTGACGATTCATTTTTCCAGGGCTGAACCGTTCATTTTTTTCCTTTCAAAATCATTAGTTTATATTGAAAATTTTTAAATATTAAAGATGGATCAGGAATATATTACATATACATAATTGGATATTCCATAAATGAAAAAGAAAACAAAAAAAGCTCAACGGCCGGTTTAGTTAATATTTCCTGTTCCAGATTCTATACCTCAGGCGGAATCAGTAATGAGTAAACTGCCAAAACAGAACCATGAACCAAATCACATAAATCTCAAACCTGCCGACTTGTTTCAGTTTGGATAGTTTGGTCAGTTTGACGGTTTATGAACAGTACCCATACTTAGTTTACTTTTTCTGTAATTGTAGTGAGAGGTTAAACACGAATGCAACTAAACAAGCCACATATTCAAAAAAAAATCAGCATAAGTGATGATGTTATGAAAGGATTAGTGGAGTGGCTTTGTATTCAGGTATTTTCTGTTAGTTTACGTAATTTTGTAATTACCTCATCTTCTTTAATTCACCTAATTCGATTTTGGAGATTTATGCCTGAAGAGAGTATATTTACCCATTTGACTCTTGCAGAAAAAAAAACAAATAACACAGATCCACCCATTTTCCCTTTAAATGGGTTAAAGTTGCCATTTCTAGTACTATGATGACTTCCTTGATTAAATTTCTCTAATTTTCGTAACTTTCTTGACATTTTTTTTTAGTTAGGTTTGGGTATGATCTTAGTAATAGCTATGTATTGCAGGTAGGTTAGTGGCAATATTGCTTGAAGCAAAGGGCTCCTAGGCTGAGCTGAAAAGGCCTATTCAAGCCTTCTAGAAGATAATGCACTTGATCAGGTGAGTTTCTTTATTCTCATAGTTACATTATATGCATCAGTAACCAAGCCACCTTTCTTTGTTAAAAGGATAAAATAGTAAAGGAACCTATCAATTCCCATAATCTGTAGTTAATAAATTGAAAAAGTACTCACTATCAGTTGCCATTTTTCTTCTGATTTTTTAATTTTTTTTGCAGGTTAAATATGGGGTGCAAAAGTGGTGAGGCTTCACACCGGTGGTACGCTTGGCATGTTCGCCTTAGCTTAGCGATATAAGTCTTACTTTTAAAGTACTGTATTTGAAATGTTGCTATATATATATGAAATGCATTATTTTGTATAAGTGTGTTTATTTTATATAAGGTTTTGGTAATTAATGCAAATCATTTTTTTGGCAGGGCAATTGGATTGTATAACACAAAAATTGGATCGAAAAAAGCGAGTAAATTCAATTGGGTCAACTCAGCGGTGAGTATTTCTGTTTGTTACCATTGTGTATATGAATCTTTGTGGTAATATTTATCTTCAAGTCATTTCATTATGTTCCTGCTGCTGTATATATGTTCCTGCTGCTGTAATATTTATCTTCAAGTCATTTCATTATGTTCCTGCTGCTGTTCTGTATATATAATCTGCTAGATTTTCATGAATGACCTGTATAAATAAACAACGTGGTTACAAAAATTCCATGTGACATCAGCCCGGCCTGCACAATATTCAATTATATTGAATTTGGCATGTTTTAAGTAGTTTTTCTTGTTTCCAACCTAAGCTATCTATCTTAAAAAAAAAGACCTTTTTGATCTATTTGATATGAATTTGTGCACCTCAAATGGATAAAGTCATGAAGTTAACTATACTTCTGATCACACAACACTTAAGCATTAGTTCCATTTATGTAGCTTAAGTATACACAAAAGAAATACAAGCGCCTACTAATGCAAAACTTTTTGAAGGATATGCAAAACTTATTCAAAGTAAATGCAAAAACCTACTTAAAAAGCATCAAATTCAACCATTGTGACTTGTGTGATGCTTAGGCCTTGCAAAAGGGTGGGTCTGTTGGATTGGGATACCAGGTAAGAACCACAGCCAGGAACCACAGAGTGTGGCTATTATGTGTTAAAATTCATGAAGGAGGTAGTTCGGCAAGGGCTTGTAGTCCTTGAACAAAACAAAGTAAGTTTTCTCATATTCTAATTAATTAACTTTATCTTTCATGATATTATTTTCTCGTATTTTATCTTTTATACAGATTGGTGGAGATAGTAATGCTTATACAGATGCTGATTTTGATGAGATTCGTGAAGAATGGTTGACCTACGCTTGCAACTTCATTTACATGGACAAGAAGTAGTAGTAGTGATCCAATATATATGCATGTAAACTTTGAACACTTTACTTTTGTCGTTGTGATCGAATTGCATGTATGAACTTTGAACACTTTACTTTTGCTAAATGTATGAAATGCATTGTTTTGGTACACCAGCAATTCTGTATTTTGGTTTGTGAAATGTGATTTAATAGGGAAATCAGTAATTTTAGAAAAAAATATTTAAAAAAAAACAGTTAAAAGGATGACACGCAAGAATGAGTGTCATAAAAGACATGACACGCAAATTTGCGTGTCATAATCAGAAGACACAAAAAAATATTATAAATAAAAATATATTAATCACAGACGACACCCTTTCTTGACACGCAAAATGGGTGTCAAGAATGGAGTGTCAAGGATAGCGTGTCATTGTTCGCGCGTCAAGAGCTTCTTGACACGCATTTTGCGCGTCAAGAGCTTCTTGACACGCATTTTGCGCGTCAAGAAGCTTCTTGACCCCCGCATCCTTGACGCGCATTTGCGTGTCAAGAAGGCACCTTCTTGACGCGCAATGCACGTCAAGAATGCCAGTTTTTGTAGTAGTGAGAACAACTTCTACAAAATTCAAACGTCATTTAAAACATAATACCATTCATATTGCAGCGGAAAGTCGTGGTGAAATGATATTGTCTTACATTTGAATAAAAGTCTTAGTTTGATATTCAAATCATAATCAGTTTGTTTAAGATAGGTCGGGACTACGACTCCGGTAAAGCAGGGTCGAAAGTTACAGTGAAGCCCCATTTGCACGTCTTCCATGATAAGCTTAGACACCTGAGAAATCATGAGTTTAAAAAAAGGTCAACATAAAGTTGGTGAGGTTCACAGGTTTATGATTCTATGGTAAGTTTGTAAAAACAGTTTACAGTATGTTGGAATAACAGTTTACGGTATGTTGGAATAACAGTTTACGGCATGTTGGGATAACAGTTTATGGCATACTTAAATGTTACGTTGGTTTACTGTCGTGGTTGTAAGATCCTACCATGAACCTCAAATTCGAATACTAACGGATTACCCACTCATAGCATTCTATCCCAAGAATACCGAACATGCGAGAATAACTGACGTGTACCCCTTGACAATGTACGAAGTCAGGATGGAGCTACCAATCTGGGTAGGGTTGTCAACCCAAATAGATCTATTCACTAGTTATCGTTTCGAGCAGAACTAATCGAATTTAATTAATAGTGGGATTTCAGTTGTACTAACGTTTATAACGATAAAGTACCAGTTGTTTGGGATACGGAATGGAACATGTAGTCAAACGACTAACAGGTAAACCATAACATTAAGTAAAAAACATTTTATCAGTTCATGATTTTTCCCCCATAAGTATAAAACAGTTGTAAAGAAAAGGGGCCGTGAAACTCACTTGATTCAGTGATGATGATGGATTGCCGAGTGGCAACAAGCAAGTAAAGTCCTATTAAAACATAAGACAACATGCATAAGGGTCCACATAATCATTTGAGTAACGAACGTTACCCAAATGATACCGGTCAAGTCTTGACGTATAATCCCGTTTGTAGCGTTTTGAAAACCCGTTAGTTAATCAGTTTACAAAATCAGCAAATACGAATGTTCACGTATTAAGGCATTTATGTAAATAAATACAAAGGATGAACATGCGATAACGTATCATGAAGATCAGTTCAATCAAGTATTAAACATCGTTTTAAATAATAATATTTATTATTATTTTTATGTTCGCTCGATCGATTGGATAATTAATCGCGTTAAGTTATAATATATATAACTAGGGTTGATAATTATTATCGAAATAATTATTCTAACTTGTTGGAATAATTTATCAAATTATTACAAGTTAAAGATTTAATGATTAAACACAAGTAGGTAAATATTAAAGGTTATTTTAATATTAAACTCTTGTTTTGAAAATTAGGGTTTTGAGTTAATGTAAATATAATTATTATTAAAAATAATTATATTAACAAACCAAAATGATTTTAACTCAAATTAGGGTTTCTAAAATTCATAAGGATAATTATTTGCTGAAAATAATTATTTACGATTTATTACGTCGTAAAACATTTTTAAATTGTTTAAAGATTTCGTTTCAATTCCAAACGTTTAAAAATAAACACCTGATCCGGTTAAAACGTTTTGATTATTTTGATTTATTTAAAATAATCAAAAATATGTTTTTCATAGTTTCTATAAGTCTTTTGATTTTATTTTTATAAAATCATTTCTAAATAACTTTATTTATCCAATAAAGTTAGGGTTTTAATTTTTAAGACTTTTTGTAGAAATTCACCAACATAAAATGTTTCAAATTTTTTTGTATAAATTCAAGGTTTTATACTTTTTATCAATAGTTCAAAAATATGATATTCTATCATTTTTGAACATAAAATATATCTTTATATATTTTATCCATTTTATTTTTATAAAATCTAAACAAGTCTTTTAAATCTTGTCTTTTAGAAATTATATTTTTATAAAATGTGACCATTTTATATAACAACTTTCAGGGTGACATTTTTATAGTTTAAATATGTGACGCCCACTTCCAGACTTGGCTCTAGAAGGGGTCACGAATCGGATTTACTCATGAACACAAGGTATTAACAGAGATAACTAAGCAGCGGAAATTTTAAACTTTTATTTAATTGCCAAGTACTACAAAGTAAGAGAAAATTTACATAAGGAAATACTAACGTCACTACGTTTTATTTCTATATCTATGCCAGCTTGCCAGGAACTCTCCTTCCGTCCGATAGCTTGCCCGTCTAATCCCTTATCACCAGGGCCTTCTCACAACTAGTCGAAGCCTCACCCTAACCTGACATACATTTTTGAAAAAGGTCAGCTTACGCTGGTGAGTTCTATATTTTAAAAGCTTTACCTCGGCATGAGGTTTAAAACCCTTGGACCTGCAAGATCCCTTTTTCACAAACATTTATCAAGTATAATATATATCACAATTATACAACACGTAATATTCCTTAACAGGAAACACCCCCTATAAAACCATTTATCCCAATATCCCTTTTCTATAACCCCAACATCTATTACCAGTGTAAACCCTGCTACTACATAAGCAGAGAAACCATCCTTGCCGACTGCCGAGTTTACCCCTTTAGGGTATTCCCTATAACGGCCAGTCGCCCCGCTTTCCCCTATTTGCTAACTGCCGAGTTTACCCTTTTAGAGCATTCCCTGTAACGGACAGTTGCACCGCCTTCCCCTATTTGCTAGCTGCCGAGTTTACCCCTTTAGAGCATTCCCTGTAACGGACAGTAGCTTTTTCCCTTTTCTATTTGTAGTGGTCTCCAATCCCCTTGAGCAACACTACCTCATAACTCTCCCTGTACGACTACCCGCCCCTAGTTAAATACCCAAGTGACTTAAGATTATTAGTAAACAGTGATAAGGCCTTCATATACTGCAACACGTGGACACCCCCCAATTTACCGTTGGTGTATGTATACAGGGCGTATCCTCCACACTTCTGATATACCGGGTAACTAATATTATTATGTTTATATATAGGAAGTACCAGCGGCGTATCCACCACATAATAATAAAGCGAATGTATCACATGTTCTCATATAATCATACATATTCACTATAACGTTTACTAATAATCCCTTTATCACTTG
This sequence comes from Deinandra increscens subsp. villosa, assembly GCA_039602395.1. Taxonomy (NCBI): domain Eukaryota; kingdom Viridiplantae; phylum Streptophyta; class Magnoliopsida; order Asterales; family Asteraceae; genus Deinandra; species Deinandra increscens. Next base: position 97,826 of record JBCNJP010002592.1, on the reverse strand, counting down.
ACTATTTAATTTCGAAGCAAATATAACACATATCATATCACAGTCATTATATTTACGTTATAACACGTACAAATGATTTAATATCATTTTCATAATATACCATATATATATTTATCTCTCTCTCTCTATATATATATACATATCCCAAAAGCCTTTCAACAGTTTATCAATTCAAGATATTTCACGTATATGCATTTCCATAACAGTCTACGTATATATATCAATTCAATAACAATTTAACAGTTCAATATATCCATTAACAATTAGCACCTTAGCAATCTGATATATATTTACTCAAAGGTAATTCAACAGTTTAATACTCCAATAATTCAGATAGGCAACATTTCATTTATAAATCATTTAGATGCATTTTATAACATTTGTATGTATATCAGCCCGAAAGACATTTAAAGCATTTAAAATATTTAAGAGTGGGCTCATAGAACTCACCTTATGTCTTTAACTCGTTACACGAACGGAACTTCCGCAACGATTCCCGATTTAACCTAATTTGCGTATCGTATGGCGTTAACGCAAGGTTTTATACAATAAACACTTCCTATGTTTATTTTAACATCTTATTATCTTAATAATATTCAATTATTAAGTTTATCCTTTTTAAAGGTCAAAATGACCAAAATGCCCTTTAGGCAGTTATCCTTTTCTTTTAATGATAATATGAAGACGCGCATTCCTATAAGTAAACGCTCACTCTGGGATCGCCCAGTGTTGGGATGCCATTGCCCAGATGGGATGGCGACACCCCCGCTTTTGCCAGAAACCCCAGAGTACAGGCGCTTACCCTTCCGGTCCGCACGAACTTCTAAATATCCGATTAACTCGGTATCTTTAATGCTTTATTATTTCTCCATATTAAATCCATATATGTTTATTATATATATAAACATGTTACCATACCAAAATTCAAGTCCCCATACCCTCCGGATTATTTTATATTAAATAACCTTATTCCGAAACCCTAATTTCATAAAATTCCCATTTTATTATCAAAACTCATTTTTATTCAAAACCGTCTTAGGGTATTATCCATTATAACATTTTATAATATCCTTTAAAATGGCAAAGCTTAATTCAAAACCGTTTGCTCGATTTGGGCAGAATAACGACATGAAAACCCTAATTTTTGACACGTTTACAAAACCCATACCAAACCTTTACCAAGTCTGAAAAAAACTTAGGGCTTTCTTATATAACATCATTTTAAGAGTACCTACAAAAATTCAGAGCCTAACTCCCACCCGATCATCCGAATTTGATGATTTATATCCAAGAACCCTAATTTTAACCTAGATTTAGAACTCGATCATAACAACAATATTAACTGAAATTGATTGAGGGCTATTGTAGAGCATACCTCGAAACCTAGGACTGCAGGAGATGGCCTCTAAACACTTCACCGTTTGCTCGAATTTCGCAGAAGAAGATCGCGGACGAGGTTAGGGTTTTTAGGAGATAAATCTCGTGAATTGGCGAGTTGTTATGGATGATCTGAGGTCCGTTTTATAGTGGTCGAGGTCGCCCCAGGTCCCTCCACGTTCGGTGATGACGAATTCGAAGAAAAACGACACGTAGGGGTTCAAACGTGGGCTGCAAGACCGAGCCAAGCCAAAATCGCGACTGTCACCGGCTCGCGTACCGCCAAGGGGAGGGGAGGTGGCTCGCGTACCGCCTGGTACTTTGGCAAAATGACAGTTTTGGTCCCTCCACTTTATATTTACATTTTAAGCCCCTAACTTCTACCAAACTGTCATTTTATGTACCGAACTATTATAAAACATGTTAAATAAAGTTTCTAAGGCTCGGGACACCCTCGATGATATACGTATACATACGTATATATTTTTATATATATTTATATATATTTTTCATTATTTACACATTTGGCCCCTCAAACTTTATAATACTTATTATTTTATGTACCGAATCACTTTAGGATATTATTATAATACATTATAAGTCTCGGGGTACTTATAAAAGGTATAGATACGTATAATATCCGTAAGTATTCATAACTTTAAATAAATTACACTTTTAGCCCTTTTACTTTTATCTTATGCATATTAAACCCTAATCTTTTGATGTAACTGTCATTTTACATCTTATAACCTTCCTAAACATGTTTCTAACATTCTTGAAGGTTCGGGTCATATATAATAATGTATATACATATATATATTTGTGTATTTCCATAATTTACACTTTCTACCCTTCCATTTTCTTGTTAACTATTTAAGCATGCATTTTTCACACGTATAACTATTCAAACACGTATTTCCACGTATATATCCATCAAATGAATATTTCACATGTATTCACACAATTAGACATATATCTATACATGATTTCAATATCGTGTAACCGTGTAAACCTATTTTCTCCCGGTTATCATTTATTTCCATCATATAAACGTTTAGCTACGTTTTTCATGCTAACATCATATATATCAATTATCCTTGATATAAAACACGTATAATTTCATTTCCTTAATTCATTTTACCAATCAACACGTGTATTATTCACGCAACATTATCTTTTATCGATTTATTACCCGGTAATGGGTAAACATGCATTCTTCAAACGTTTTAACACGTTTAGCTACCTAATACATATATCACGTGTATTTATCATAGTAGCTACGTATTCTATCAAATTTTGGGATGTTACAACTCTACCCCCCTTAAATAAGGTTTCGTCCCGAAACCTGCTCCGTTTACGAATAACTTATAAATGAGATATTCCAATTTCACCCCTTTTCCTTCCTAGGTTGATTCAGAATTTTACCTAGGCATTCATAATATTCTAGCTAAAGGAACTATTCTACTCCTAACCCTTTCCTCTAGTTGCGATTTAGAACCGCAACACGCATTTCTATGTACGATAACCTGACATCTAATACGATTCTATCGAAAGATATCATTTCTGGCCCGTTCGCTTCAACACTGCAACGATCTTTCAGACGATATATTAGCTAACCCCTTGGAAGAACGCGTCTCTGTGAGACTTTTACTGCTCCATTTTACCCTTTGCGTACGTTGAACGTTTATCTACACTTGCATGCATTGGTCTTCATTCTTGAATTCCAACAATCCCTCACTTGCTTACTAATAAGTGATTTATATCCATAAATTCTACCGATTTGTTTTCCACAGTGGCCCGTACTATCTACTTACACAAGACTAACTCTAGTCCACTTCTCGTTGTATCTCAGGTGTATATATATAAGATGTACCAGCGGCGTATCTACCACACCTTTGATACAACCAGAGGTGTACTAGTCCTAGCCTAGTGTAGGATGACATTACTATTCTAACCACAACAAAGTCAGTATAATTTATGACCATTTATCACTTACTTTCAATGAGCTAGTTGGACATTCTGTGTATAATCTCGATTAATGCTCCCCTTTCCTCAGTGTAAACATTACTGCTGCAATCTTTAATCTTCGGACGATTTCTAACGTTTAGCGTTCATTTTTCTAAGGTAGTTACGATCTAAAGGATTCTCAATCCTAACTAACGGTTTATCAAGCAATTCATGAAACCATTCGATAAAGCATATAACACAAAATCAGGCACATTATTTATCGAGAATTGTACCTGAGGTCATATTAGGTCCTTCGATAGCAGTTAGGGTATAAACTTTACCCTTGGTTCCTGAAGCTGGAACTGCCCTCAATGGTATCGGGTTTCTCACTATCCTAGGGCAATTTGCCTTAACATGCCCCGGGCTTCCGCATTCGTAGCATTTCTTAGCTTCTGGACAACTATTAGAGTAGTGTCCTTCCTTTCCACACCTATAGCAACTAGTTGGTTTTACCCAACATTCTCCATGATGATATTTGTCACACTTACGGCACTTCGGCTTGATGTCTTTTGAATCTTTCTTCTGCTTTTTGTGAAAATCTCGGTCACTCTTCTTTGAACTTTCACTAGTCTCTGAAACTTTCCTCTTAGGTTCTCCCGGTCTTCCTTCGTTGCCATATTCTTCTTCGTAAACCATAGCACTGAGGTCAATTGCTTCCTGGTACGTCTTTGGAACATGAGGTCTAACTATCTTCCTTACAGCAACAGGAAGGGCCTGAACGTATCTCTTCACCTTCTCTTCCTCGGGTGTCACCAATCTTGGCACTAACCTTGCCATCTCGTCAAACTTGCTCGTGAACTCTTGATGGGTCATAGTACCTGCTTCGAACTTCAGAAAGTTAATCTCGATCCTTTCCAACTCGTGTTTCGGACAAAACTTGTTCATCACTAGCGCTTTCAGATCATTCCATCTCATAACAGCAACAGCTTGCTCGCCTCGGGATTGTAGAATAGAGTCCCACCAATATAATGCTTCTCCTTTATAGGAATGGGCTGCGTACTTCACTGCTTGGTCTGGACGACACTCACTAATACCTATTACAGCTTCCATTTCTCGAATCCAACGAACAGTCGAACCTGCATCTCTCTGCCCTTCAAATGACGGAGGCCTACATCCAATAAACGATTTGAAAGAACATCCGCGATCGGCATTTCCCACATCTCCAGCAGTATCACCAGCGGCTCCTCCGGCTCCAGCTCCGTTTGCACCTCCACCAGCAGCTCCATGAAGTTGAGCGATTAGATTAGGCAAGGCCGCCTGAAACATTTGATTCACCTCTGCCGCCATAGCTTCCCTTTGCTCGTTCGTAAAGATGTTATCTCTCGCGTTATTCTCTCGTTCGGGATTCACACGCGCACGCCTTCCTGTACCGGTTGCTCTACCGGCACCCCTACCTCTACCACGTCCGCCTCTTATCATCATCATCCTACATTCCAGGTGAATGACATTTCAGAATTTATGTGACGTAAAGTCCTTGAACTTTTGAATACATGATAACCAGATAAGTACCGGTACCAAAGCAATTATATAGTTATGATGTGTTCAAAAACCCAGTTACTTATATCACAATCCTTCTAAATGTCCATTCTTCTCTTTATCCTTCTACCGGTAACTCTAAGTTAAAACCGGTTCTTCAAGTCATCTCGCTCCCTAATTATACCGTCTCATATTTTCTCTACACTTGGACATACAATAGTTAGGACCTAGGGTTTGTTTATGTGGCTAATACCAAATTGCAGTAGCTAATTGCAATCTGGTCTTTTCCACACTTCACATACTCTAGATGCTATTTACTATGTCCCTAATGTATTCTCATTTCTACGGGCATAAGCGATCCTGGCTGGCATCTACATTCCTTATCTCATCTTACTTTGTTTTCCCAGAGTCCTAGTTTAAGTCTAGATACTGCATTAGTACCTAAATCTCTTAAACCAAGGCTCTGATACCAACTTGTGACGCCCACTTCCAGACTTGGCTCTAGAAGGGGTCACGAATCGGATTTACTCATGAACACAAGGTATTAACAGAGATAACTAAGCAGCGGAAATTTTAAACTTTTATTTAATTGCCAAGTACTACAAAGTAAGAGAAAATTTACATAAGGAAATACTAACGTCACTACGTTTTATTTCTATATCTATGCCAGCTTGCCAGGAACTCTCCTTCCGTCCGATAGCTTGCCCGTCTAATCCCTTATCACCGGGGCCTTCTCACAACTAGTCGAAGCCTCACCCTGACCTGACATACATTTTTGGGAAAGGTCAGCTTACGCTGGTGAGTTCTATATTTTAAAAGCTTTACCTCGGCATGAGGTTAATAACCCTTGGACCTGCAAGATCCCTTTTTCACAAACATTTATCAAGTATAATATATATCACAATTATACAACACGTAATATTCCTTAACAGGAAACACCCCCTATAAAACCATTTATCCCAATATCCCTTTTCTATAACCCCAACATCTATTACCAGTGTAAACCCTGCTACTACATAAGCAGAGAAACCATCCTTGCCGACTGCCGAGTTTACCCCTTTAGGGTATTCCCTATAACGGCCAGTCGCCCCGCTTTCCCCTATTTGCTAACTGCCGAGTTTACCCTTTTAGAGCATTCCCTGTAACGGACAGTTGCACCGCCTTCCCCTATTTGCTAGCTGCCGAGTTTACCCCTTTAGAGCATTCCCTGTAACGGACAGTAGCTTTTTCCCTTTTCTATTTGTAGTGGTCTCCAATCCCCTTGAGCAACACTACCTCATAACTCTCCCTGTACGACTACCCGCCCCTAGTTAAATACCCAAGTGACTTAAGATTATTAGTAAACAGTGATAAGGCCTTCATATACTGCAACACGTGGACACCCCCCAATTTACCGTTGGTGTATGTATACAGGGCGTATCCTCCACACTTCTGATATACCGGGTAACTAATATTATTATGTTTATATATAGGAAGTACCAGCGGCGTATCCACCACATAATAATAAAGCGAATGTATCATATGTTCTCATATAATCATACATATTCACTATAACGTTTACTAATAATCCCTTTATCACTTGACTATTTAATTTCGAAGCAAATATAACACATATCATATCACAGTCATTATATTTACGTTATAACACGTACAAATGATTTAATATCATTTTCATAATATACCATATATATATATATTTATCTCTCTCTCTATATATATATATATATCCCAAAAGCCTTTCAACAGTTTATCAATTCAAGATATTTCACGTATATGCATTTCCATAACAGTCTACGTATATATATCAATTCAATAACAATTTAACAGTTCAATATATCCATTAACAATTAGCACCTTAGCAATCTGATATATATTTACTCAAAGGTAATTCAACAGTTTAATACTCCAATAATTCAGATAGGCAACATTTCAGTTATAAATCATTTAGATGCATTTTATAACATTTGTATGTATATCAGCCCGAAAGACATTTAAAGCATTTAAAATATTTAAGAGTGGGCTCATAGAACTCACCTTATGTCTTTAACTCGTTACACGAACGGAACTTCCGTAACGATTCCCGATTTAACCTAATTTGCGTATCGTATGGCGTTAACGCAAAGTTTTATACAATAAACACTTCCTATGTTTATTTTAACATCTTATTATCTTAATAATATTCAATTATTAAGTTTATCCTTTTTAAAGGTCAAAATGACCAAAATGCCCTTTAGGCAGTTATCCTTTTCTTTTAATGATAATATGAAGACGCGCATTCCTGTAAGTAAACGCTCACTCCGGGATCGCCCAGTGTTGGGATGCCATTGCCCAGATGGGATGGCGACACCCCCGCTTTTGCCAGAAACCCTAGAGTACATGCGCTTACCCTTCCGGTCCGCACGAACTTCTAAATATCCGGTTAACTCGGTATCTTTAATGCTTTATTATTTCTCCATATTAAATCCATATATGTTTATTATATATATAAACATGTTACCATACCAAAATTCAAGTCCCCATGCCCTCCGGATTATTTTATATTAAATAACCTTATTCCGAAACCCTAATTTCATAAAATTCCCATTTTATTATCAAAACTCATTTTTATTCAAAACCGTCTTAGGGTATTATCCATTATAACATTTTATAATATCCTTTAAAATGGCAAAGCTTAATTCAAAACCGTTTGCTCGATTTGGGCAGAATAACGACATGAAAACCCTAATTTTTGACACGTTTACAAAACCCATACCAAACCTTTACCAAGTCTGAAAAAAACTTAGGGCTTTCTTATATAACATCATTTTAAGAGTACATACAAAAATTCAGAGCCTAACTCCCACCCGATCATCCGAATTTGATGATTTATATCCAAGAACCCTAATTTTAACCTAGATTTAGAACTCGATCATAACAACAATATTAACTGAAATTGATTGAGGGCTATTGTAGAGCATACCTCGAAACCTAGGACTGCAGGAGATGGCCTCTAAACACTTCACCGTTTGCTCGAATTTCGCAGAAGAAGATCGCGGACGAGGTTAGGGTTTTTAGGAGATAAATCTCGTGAATTGGCGAGTTGTTATGGATGATCTGAGGTCCGTTTTATAGTGGTCGAGGTCGCCCCAGGTCCCTCCACGTTCGGTGATGACGAATTCGAAGAAAAACGACACGTAGGGGTTCAAACGTGGGCTGCAAGACCGAGCCAAGCCAAAATCGCGACTGTCACCGGCTCGCGTACCGCCAAGGGGAGGGGAGGTGGCTCGCGTACCGCCTGGTACTTTGGCAAAATGACAGTTTTGGTCCCTCCACTTTATATTTACATTTTAAGCCCCTAACTTCTACCAAACTGTCATTTTATGTACCGAACTATTATAAAACATGTTAAATAAAGTTTCTAAGGCTCGGGACACCCTCGATGATATACGTATACATACGTATATATTTTTATATATATTTATATATATTTTTCATTATTTACACATTTGGCCCCTCAAACTTTATAATACTTATTATTTTATGTACCGAATCACTTTAGGATATTATTATAATACATTATAAGTCTCGGGGTACTTATAAAAGGTATAGATACGTATAATATCCGTAAGTATTCATAACTTTAAATAAATTACACTTTTAGCCCTTTTACTTTTATCTTATGCATATTAAACCCTAATCTTTTGATGTAACTGTCATTTTACATCTTATAACCTTCCTAAACATGTTTCTAACATTCTTGAAGGTTCGGGTCATATATAATAATGTATATACATATATATATTTGTGTATTTCCATAATTTACACTTTCTACCCTTCCATTTTCTTGTTAACTATTTAAGCATGCATTTTTCACACGTATAACTATTCAAACACGTATTTCCACGTATATATCCATCAAATGAATATTTCACATGTATTCACACAATTAGACATATATCTATACATGATTTCAATATCGTGTAACCGTGTAAACCTATTTTCTCCCGGTTATCATTTATTTCCATCATATAAACGTTTAGCTACGTTTTTCATGCTAACATCATATATATCAATTATCCTTGATATAAAACACGTATAATTTCATTTCCTTAATTCATTTTACCAATCAACACGTGTATTATTCACGCAACATTATCTTTTATCGATTTATTACCCGGTAATGGGTAAACATGCATTCTTCAAACGTTTTAACACGTTTAGCTACCTAATACATATATCACGTGTATTTATCATAGTAGCTACGTATTCTATCAAATTTTGGGATGTTACAACTCTACCCCCCTTAAATAAGGTTTCGTCCCGAAACCTGCTCCGTTTACGAATAACTTATAAATGAGATATTCCAATTTCACCCCTTTTCCTTCCTAGGTTGATTCAGAATTTTACCTAGGCATTCATAATATTCTAGCTAAAGGAACTATTCTACTCCTAACCCTTTCCTCTAGTTGCGATTTAGAACCGCAACACGCATTTCTATGTACGATAACCTGACATCTAATACGATTCTATCGAAAGATATCATTTCTGGCCCGTTCGCTTCAACACTGCAACGATCTTTCAGACGATATATTAGCTAACCCCTTGGAAGAACGCGTCTCTGTGAGACTTTTACTGCTCCATTTTACCCTTTGCGTACGTTGAACGTTTATCTACACTTGCATGCATTGGTCTTCATTCTTGAATTCCAACAATCCCTCACTTGCTTACTAATAAGTGATTTATATCCATAAATTCTACCGATTTGTTTTCCACAGTGGCCCGTACTATCTACTTACACAAGACTAACTCTAGTCCACTTCTCGTTGTATCTCAGGTGTATATATATAAGATGTACCAGCGGCGTATCTACCACACCTTTGATACAACCAGAGGTGTACTAGTCCTAGCCTAGTGTAGGATGACATTACTATTCTAACCACAACAAAGTCAGTATAATTTATGACCATTTATCACTTACTTTCAATGAGCTAGTTGGACATTCTGTGTATAATCTCGATTAATGCTCCCCTTTCCTCAGTGTAAACATTACTGCTGCAATCTTTAATCTTCGGACGATTTCTAACGTTTAGCGTTCATTTTTCTAAGGTAGTTACGATCTAAAGGATTCTCAATCCTAACTAACGGTTTATCAAGCAATTCATGAAACCATTCGATAAAGCATATAACACAAAATCAGGCACATTATTTATCGAGAATTGTACCTGAGGTCATATTAGGTCCTTCGATAGCAGTTAGGGTATAAACTTTACCCTTGGTTCCTGAAGCTGGAACTGCCCTCAATGGTATCGGGTTTCTCACTATCCTAGGGCAATTTGCCTTAACATGCCCCGGGCTTCCGCATTCGTAGCATTTCTTAGCTTCTGGACAACTATTAGAGTAGTGTCCTTCCTTTCCACACCTATAGCAACTAGTTGGTTTTACCCAACATTCTCCATGATGATATTTGTCACACTTACGGCACTTCGGCTTGATGTCTTTTGAATCTTTCTTCTGCTTTTTGTGAAAATCTCGGTCACTCTTCTTTGAACTTTCACTAGTCTCTGAAACTTTCCTCTTAGGTTCTCCCGGTCTTCCTTCGTTGCCATATTCTTCTTCGTAAACCATAGCACTGAGGTCAATTGCTTCCTGGTACGTCTTTGGAACATGAGGTCTAACTATCTTCCTTACAGCAACAGGAAGGGCCTGAACGTATCTCTTCACCTTCTCTTCCTCGGGTGTCACCAATCTTGGCACTAACCTTGCCATCTCGTCAAACTTGCTCGTGAACTCTTGATGGGTCATAGTACCTGCTTCGAACTTCAGAAAGTTAATCTCGATCCTTTCCAACTCGTGTTTCGGACAAAACTTGTTCATCACTAGCGCTTTCAGATCATTCCATCTCATAACAGCAACAGCTTGCTCGCCTCGGGATTGTAGAATAGAGTCCCACCAATATAATGCTTCTCCTTTATAGGAATGGGCTGCGTACTTCACTGCTTGGTCTGGACGACACTCACTAATACCTATTACAGCTTCCATTTCTCGAATCCAACGAACAGTCGAACCTGCATCTCTCTGCCCTTCAAATGACGGAGGCCTACATCCAATAAACGATTTGAAAGAACATCCGCGATCGGCATTTCCCACATCTCCAGCAGTATCACCAGCGGCTCCTCCGGCTCCAGCTCCGTTTGCACCTCCACCAGCAGCTCCATGAAGTTGAGCGATTAGATTAGGCAAGGCCGCCTGAAACATTTGATTCACCTCTGCCGCCATAGCTTCCCTTTGCTCGTTCGTAAAGATGTTATCTCTCGCGTTATTCTCTCGTTCGGGATTCACACGCGCACGCCTTCCTGTACCGGTTGCTCTACCGGCACCCCTACCTCTACCACGTCCGCCTCTTATCATCATCATCCTACATTCCAGGTGAATGACATTTCAGAATTTATGTGACGTAAAGTCCTTGAACTTTTGAATACATGATAACCAGATAAGTACCGGTACCAAAGCAATTATATAGTTATGATGTGTTCAAAAACCCAGTTACTTATATCACAATCCTTCTAAATGTCCATTCTTCTCTTTATCCTTCTACCGGTAACTCTAAGTTAAAACCGGTTCTTCAAGTCATCTCGCTCCCTAATTATACCGTCTCATATTTTCTCTACACTTGGACATACAATAGTTAGGACCTAGGGTTTGTTTATGTGGCTAATACCAAATTGCAGTAGCTAATTGCAATCTGGTCTTTTCCACACTTCACATACTCTAGATGCTATTTACTATGTCCCTAATGTATTCTCATTTCTACGGGCATAAGCGATCCTGGCTGGCATCTACATTCCTTATCTCATCTTACTTTGTTTTCCCAGAGTCCTAGTTTAAGTCTAGATACTGCATTAGTACCTAAATCTCTTAAACCAAGGCTCTGATACCAACTTGTGACGCCCACTTCCAGACTTGGCTCTAGAAGGGGTCACGAATCGGATTTACTCATGAACACAAGGTATTAACAGAGATAACTAAGCAGCGGAAATTTTAAACTTTTATTTAATTGCCAAGTACTACAAAGTAAGAGAAAATTTACATAAGGAAATACTAACGTCACTACGTTTTATTTCTATATCTATGCCAGCTTGCCAGGAACTCTCCTTCCGTCCGATAGCTTGCCCGTCTAATCCCTTATCACCGGGGCCTTCTCACAACTAGTCGAAGCCTCACCCTGACCTGACATACATTTTTGGGAAAGGTCAGCTTACGCTGGTGAGTTCTATATTTTAAAAGCTTTACCTCGGCATGAGGTTAATAACCCTTGGACCTGCAAGATCCCTTTTTCACAAACATTTATCAAGTATAATATATATCACAATTATACAACACGTAATATTCCTTAACAGGAAACACCCCCTATAAAACCATTTATCCCAATATCCCTTTTCTATAACCCCAACATCTATTACCAGTGTAAACCCTGCTACTACATAAGCAGAGAAACCATCCTTGCCGACTGCCGAGTTTACCCCTTTAGGGTATTCCCTATAACGGCCAGTCGCCCCGCTTTCCCCTATTTGCTAACTGCCGAGTTTACCCTTTTAGAGCATTCCCTGTAACGGACAGTTGCACCGCCTTCCCCTATTTGCTAGCTGCCGAGTTTACCCCTTTAGAGCATTCCCTGTAACGGACAGTAGCTTTTTCCCTTTTCTATTTGTAGTGGTCTCCAATCCCCTTGAGCAACACTACCTCATAACTCTCCCTGTACGACTACCCGCCCCTAGTTAAATACCCAAGTGACTTAAGATTATTAGTAAACAGTGATAAGGCCTTCATATACTGCAACACGTGGACACCCCCCAATTTACCGTTGGTGTATGTATACAGGGCGTATCCTCCACACTTCTGATATACCGGGTAACTAATATTATTATGTTTATATATAGGAAGTACCAGCGGCGTATCCACCACATAATAATAAAGCGAATGTATCATATGTTCTCATATAATCATACATATTCACTATAACGTTTACTAATAATCCCTTTATCACTTGACTATTTAATTTCGAAGCAAATATAACACATATCATATCACAGTCATTATATTTACGTTATAACACGTACAAATGATTTAATATCATTTTCATAATATACCATATATATATATTTATCTCTCTCTCTATATATATATATATATCCCAAAAGCCTTTCAACAGTTTATCAATTCAAGATATTTCACGTATATGCATTTCCATAACAGTCTACGTATATATATCAATTCAATAACAATTTAACAGTTCAATATATCCATTAACAATTAGCACCTTAGCAATCTGATATATATTTACTCAAAGGTAATTCAACAGTTTAATACTCCAATAATTCAGATAGGCAACATTTCAGTTATAAATCATTTAGATGCATTTTATAACATTTGTATGTATATCAGCCCGAAAGACATTTAAAGCATTTAAAATATTTAAGAGTGGGCTCATAGAACTCACCTTATGTCTTTAACTCGTTACATGAACGGAACTTCCGTAACGATTCCCGATTTAACCTAATTTGCGTATCGTATGGCGTTAACGCAAAGTTTTATACAATAAACACTTCCTATATTTATTTTAACATCTTATTATCTTAATAATATTCAATTATTAAGTTTATCCTTTTTAAAGGTCAAAATGACCAAAATGCCCTTTAGGCAGTTATCCTTTTCTTTTAATGATAATATGAAGACGCGCATTCCTGTAAGTAAACGCTCACTCCGGGATCGCCCAGTGTTGGGATGCCATTGCCCAGATGGGATGGCGACACCCCCGCTTTTGCCAGAAACCCTAGAGTACATGCGCTTACCCTTCCGGTCCGCACGAACTTCTAAATATCCGGTTAACTCGGTATCTTTAATGCTTTATTATTTCTCCATATTAAATCCATATATGTTTATTATATATATAAACATGTTACCATACCAAAATTCAAGTCCCCATGCCCTCCGGATTATTTTATATTAAATAACCTTATTCCGAAACCCTAATTTCATAAAATTCCCATTTTATTATCAAAACTCATTTTTATTCAAAACCGTCTTAGGGTATTATCCATTATAACATTTTATAATATCCTTTAAAATGGCAAAGCTTAATTCAAAACCGTTTGCTCGATTTGGGCAGAATAACGACATGAAAACCCTAATTTTTGACACGTTTACAAAACCCATACCAAACCTTTACCAAGTCTGAAAAAAACTTAGGGCTTTCTTATATAACATCATTTTAAGAGTACATACAAAAATTCAGAGCCTAACTCCCACCCGATCATCCGAATTTGATGATTTATATCCAAGAACCCTAATTTTAACCTAGATTTAGAACTCGATCATAACAACAATATTAACTGAAATTGATTGAGGGCTATTGTAGAGCATACCTCGAAACCTAGGACTGCAGGAGATGGCCTCTAAACACTTCACCGTTTGCTCGAATTTCGCAGAAGAAGATCGCGGACGAGGTTAGGGTTTTTAGGAGATAAATCTCGTGAATTGGCGAGTTGTTATGGATGATCTGAGGTCCGTTTTATAGTGGTCGAGGTCGCCCCAGGTCCCTCCACGTTCGGTGATGACGAATTCGAAGAAAAACGACACGTAGGGGTTCAAACGTGGGCTGCAAGACCGAGCCAAGCCAAAATCGCGACTGTCACCGGCTCGCGTACCGCCAAGGGGAGGGGAGGTGGCTCGCGTACCGCCTGGTACTTTGGCAAAATGACAGTTTTGGTCCCTCCACTTTATATTTACATTTTAAGCCCCTAACTTCTACCAAACTGTCATTTTATGTACCGAACTATTATAAAACATGTTAAATAAAGTTTCTAAGGCTCGGGACACCCTCGATGATATACGTATACATACGTATATATTTTTATATATATTTATATATATTTTTCATTATTTACACATTTGGCCCCTCAAACTTTATAATACTTATTATTTTATGTACCGAATCACTTTAGGATATTATTATAATACATTATAAGTCTCGGGGTACTTATAAAAGGTATAGATACGTATAATATCCGTAAGTATTCATAACTTTAAATAAATTACACTTTTAGCCCTTTTACTTTTATCTTATGCATATTAAACCCTAATCTTTTGATGTAACTGTCATTTTACATCTTATAACCTTCCTAAACATGTTTCTAACATTCTTGAAGGTTCGGGTCATATATAATAATGTATATACATATATATATTTGTGTATTTCCATAATTTACACTTTCTACCCTTCCATTTTCTTGTTAACTATTTAAGCATGCATTTTTCACACGTATAACTATTCAAACACGTATTTCCACGTATATATCCATCAAATGAATATTTCACATGTATTCACACAATTAGACATATATCTATACATGATTTCAATATCGTGTAACCGTGTAAACCTATTTTCTCCCGGTTATCATTTATTTCCATCATATAAACGTTTAGCTACGTTTTTCATGCTAACATCATATATATCAATTATCCTTGATATAAAACACGTATAATTTCATTTCCTTAATTCATTTTACCAATCAACACGTGTATTATTCACGCAACATTATCTTTTATCGATTTATTACCCGGTAATGGGTAAACATGCATTCTTCAAACGTTTTAACACGTTTAGCTACCTAATACATATATCACGTGTATTTATCATAGTAGCTACGTATTCTATCAAATTTTGGGATGTTACAACTCTACCCCCCTTAAATAAGGTTTCGTCCCGAAACCTGCTCCGTTTACGAATAACTTATAAATGAGATATTCCAATTTCACCCCTTTTCCTTCCTAGGTTGATTCAGAATTTTACCTAGGCATTCATAATATTCTAGCTAAAGGAACTATTCTACTCCTAACCCTTTCCTCTAGTTGCGATTTAGAACCGCAACACGCATTTCTATGTACGATAACCTGACATCTAATACGATTCTATCGAAAGATATCATTTCTGGCCCGTTCGCTTCAACACTGCAACGATCTTTCAGACGATATATTAGCTAACCCCTTGGAAGAACGCGTCTCTGTGAGACTTTTACTGCTCCATTTTACCCTTTGCGTACGTTGAACGTTTATCTACACTTGCATGCATTGGTCTTCATTCTTGAATTCCAACAATCCCTCACTTGCTTACTAATAAGTGATTTATATCCATAAATTCTACCGATTTGTTTTCCACAGTGGCCCGTACTATCTACTTACACAAGACTAACTCTAGTCCACTTCTCGTTGTATCTCAGGTGTATATATATAAGATGTACCAGCGGCGTATCTACCACACCTTTGATACAACCAGAGGTGTACTAGTCCTAGCCTAGTGTAGGATGACATTACTATTCTAACCACAACAAAGTCAGTATAATTTATGACCATTTATCACTTACTTTCAATGAGCTAGTTGGACATTCTGTGTATAATCTCGATTAATGCTCCCCTTTCCTCAGTGTAAACATTACTGCTGCAATCTTTAATCTTCGGACGATTTCTAACGTTTAGCGTTCATTTTTCTAAGGTAGTTACGATCTAAAGGAGCTTCGGCAGCAGTCCAGCAGGTGGTGGCAGCCGGGCATGGTGGTGTTGGGTTGCCGAGAAGAAGAAGGGGAGGAAGAACAAGGTGGCGGTTGTGTGGTGGGGTGCGGCATTGCCCAGCCGGTGGTGGCTGGGGTTGTTTCACCGGAGGAAAAAGAGAGGGACCAGGAGGTGGAGATGATTTACGGCTATGGTGGTGGTGGTAGCTCACTGTGGTTGTTTCCTCCGGCAGAAAGGGAAAGAGGGTGGAGAGTTGTCTTGTTGCTTGTTTGTGGTCCCAAAAATGAAGAAGGAGGAAGTGGGGAATGGGGGTGCCGGCTGTGAGGAACAAAAAGGGGAAGGAGGGTGAAGTTGGTGAAAGGTGTGGTGGAAAGAGAGAGATGTGTTAGTTTGGGATAATAGGCAAGTAGGGTGGGTGATGTGTGTATGTCTTTATCACAATTTTTAATAGAAATCTCCTATTACATTTTGTTTTATAAAAAAAATGGTGACTAGCACATTATCCCCATAAGTGTAGGTGATTATTTTTATAAAACTTGTCATGTTTTATTTAATAGATTATGCATTGTAGGAGTTTTATAAAATATACAAAGGATTGATGATGATAAGAAAAAATCATTCCTTTTATAAGTCATGAAAGTATAAAGATTATAAAAGGTGGTGACTAATTTTTATAGAAATTAAAGATGTTAAACCCTTTTATAAAAATTAATACAAAGTTAATGGGCTTAAATTATAAAAATTAATCCATTGGGCTTGGAATTTACATTGGGCCTAAACTTTTGAAGGAAAAATGTCTTGGGCCGGTTTTGTCGGTTATGATCGTACGGGTCCAAACGGGGCACCGGTTCGAGGTCCGGACCCGTTGTGTATCGGTTGAGTTTATAGATTGCCATGATCAATCGGTTCATCAAGATTATGCAACGGGTTAAGGTTTCAGGCTCGGTTTCAATATTGTAGGCTTTTTGGGCCTATTGGACCTAGTCGGGCCCAATTGGGTAAACGGTTGAGATTTGGCTTAAGTCTTGACAACGATTTTTGGTTTGCGATGTTTTTATTTTGTAAAAACAATTGTTCGAGTCGGTTACATTAGTTTTTCAGAAATCAGATATAGTTTTCAGTTTTTCACACGTTTTATGGCTTACGCTTTCAGTTTTGTCAGTTCATGACAGTTTTAAGCTCGATCGTCCAGATTGTTTAAAACCGAACAGTTTTAAACATACGATCGCTTAATAGTTTTCAGTGTCGGTTATACAAGTGTACGACACCGGTTTCGGAACATTATAAAAATACATTTTATATTTATTTTCTTGTTATTGAAATTCCATAATTAAACCATGAAATCTCTATGAAATTTACGGGTATACGCTTCTAGTACAAACGCGGGATTAGGTTTACGTCATCAGTTAATGGTTAGGTACAGTAATTAACAGCTTAAACAGTAATCAGATCGGTTAATGCACATTAATACTTAATTAAAAGTCAAAGTAAAGAGGTTTGACCTAGGGTTTTTGGACGAGGTGTCACATAAAACCATACCATTTGATATGTCACTAAGTGGAGATCTATAGGTAGGTGTAGGACCATCGATAAAAGAAACCGGAGAAGCAGTACAACCTACAGAAAAAACACATTAAATTAAAGAAAACATTACAAATATTGATAATCTTTAAAATATATTAGTATTATTTAAAATAGAGTGCTCTTACGGTTTGATCTGTCAAATAAAGCAACGGAAGAAGTTGCTTTATTAGCTTCTAAGGACTTGGATGAATTCTCATAGACTTGAAATTTTTCATGTCTCCGATCGACCATTAACATTTTTCTTCTCTCCCTGTTTTGTCTAGCATAATTTGAATAACTATCTGTGCTAACTGAAAATAAAAAACAAATAATTAATAAATATATTTAAAAAATGTTGATAATCTAATAAATTGAGATAGATCTTAAACGAAAGCTGTCACTAAGAGGAGGTCTATAAGTACTACTTGCTGAATGTAAAGAACAAAGGAGAAACATAATTGTTTATGTTCACTTGTGAAGAAGAGGAAATTTGCA
Source organism: Deinandra increscens subsp. villosa (assembly GCA_039602395.1). NCBI lineage: Eukaryota > Viridiplantae > Streptophyta > Magnoliopsida > Asterales > Asteraceae > Deinandra > Deinandra increscens. The sequence goes on along the minus strand of JBCNJP010002592.1, from coordinate 79,364 downwards.
TAATCCCATGTGTTTTTCTCTATGTTGATTGTTCCATGTGAATCTTCCTTTTTTCCTTTATCTTCTTTGTTATCCATAGTTGTTTATCAAACAAAACATGAAAATTTAGAAACCGAACAAAAAGGTAGCTGGGTAACAATGAAACAAAAAAATCTGTCGCATTCATGTATTTATTAATATAAATACATGAGCAATGTTGAATTTGAAATTGATAATATACAGAATTTTAAATTACTAATCAAAAGCAATTAATATTATTCAAAATAATATAAAACATACATTTCAATGGTAACTTGATCCAAATAAGTGACAAATTGAACAAAGAAGATTGGTGAATTGATAAAATGATAAGTGAGATGAGTGGAGATTTAGAATGTATATATATATAGGAGATTAAGGTGTAAAAATTCTGGAATGTCATATTTTAATTTAATGAATCAATCAAATTAATTTAAATTTCGAAAAAAAAGAAAGTTTTGAATTTATAGAGCTAATTCCGGAAATTAAGTTTTATTTAAAAAGTTTAAAAAATTAAGAAAATCACATATAAGAATTTTTTAGAATGAGAGGATGCCACCTCATTAATTGATGATGTGGACAACCTTATAAGGTGTCAAATCAACCTTAGGGCATGAGGTATACCTCATGTTAACTTAACATGTTAACATGCCGCATATGCGCCACGTCACCTTTAACACCACATTGGAAAGTTTAACATGGGTGGGGGATACTCCATGTGGTGTTAAACTTATTTTATTTATTTTTTTTTCTTTTTACTTTCCAATTATTTTAAACGAGGGGTTGGGGTTGTAGACGTTTGAGGGTTGTTGACCCAAAAACAACGGGTTAGGTTGGCCCCCCCACATCGGCATATGCCACGGTTGAAGGTTCAGGTTGTTGGGAGAGGTGTTGCTTGAGGAATCTTGATTTTGTTGGTTTGAATTCATGGTGTTTTTTTTTTAAATGTTAAAGAAAGAAGGAGTAGAATAGAGAGAAAGGTATAGAAATATGAATAAAGTGGGGTTTTTATAGGTGAAAAGGTAAAAAAATTGGGTGAATTAATTTTTTTTTAATTAAAGGGCAATGGTCGAATTTTTAAACGTTGCACAACGGTCCCTCCCTTTAATGCCCATTGAACTCTTGGCGTGGGAGAATGGCGCCGCGCCATAACGGCAGGGCGGGGCGGTGTTAGCGCCAATTGGCGCCGCCATAGCGCTGTTTGGCGCCGGTATACCGGGTGCGCTTATATGTTTTGTTTAATAGAATAGGTAGATAGGTAGAAGGTAGATAGGTAGATTAGGATTAATAAAGATTACATATGCAACACACTTAATAATTTTAAATGATATATTTGTGAAGAGAAAATAAAAAAAGAACAAAAAAAAACTAAAAGCGAGAACCGCCCTTGGCTACGTCCATATCCTACCCCTGCACTCCAACGCAGCTCCTTCCACACGCGCTGCCACCTCATCTAAGTGTGGCTCATGAACAGGGGCGGACCCTTATTAGGCCCAGGGGGTCCCCGTGGACCCCCTCAACCTCGTACGCAAAGTGAAAAATTATGTGAACGGTTTTTTATAAAAAAAAAAGTTTGTGAAGAGGAGTTAATAAATACTTGGTGTGAAAAAAAAACAAAGCAAGCAACTAGCCTAGTGGTAAGAACCCTTGTTTGATTTTGAAGAGGTGCAAGTTCAAATATTGTTCTCAACATTTTTTTTTTCCAAACTTACTTTATTAATTTTAGTGCTATAAATGAGGAGAGTAAATGAGGGTATTTTATTTTCCACCTCTTTTTTATTTACTTTTAATATAGACCCAATATTTTTAAATACATTAATTCTAGACCCCCTTTATAATAAAAATATTACAATATATAAAACTATAGACTTTTTTTAATATTATTTTTCTCTTCTCTTCATTTCTAGTCATTTACTATTATTTTTTAGTATTATATCGTTGTCAATGTTACGGTATATATATATTTTTTACCAAATCATGTAGAGTTTTTTTTAATCATTTATTTTTTTCCTTTACTCGCAATGTCGTGTCGCAACGCGCACCATTAAAAACTATTTAGTAAGTAATAGACCAAATTTCTTTATGTACGTTTATATGAAACTGAAACATCTAAAACTAGTGACTCCGTCAAAAAAATTATGGACCCCCTAAAAAAAATTTCTAGTTCCGCCCCTGCTCATGAATGGCCGCACCGGAGGCCGTCTAATAAAGGTATTTATATTATTTATTTCTCATCTTAGCTAAGCATGTTTAATAATTAAACTAGTTCTAGCCTGCACAATGACATCAAGCTGCAAGCTTTAGTTTAAAATTAAAATTTGAACTGTTTCAGAAAGCTACATCCTTATTTGGATTCATGCATCTTAACTTGTTCTTGTGTGTATCTCTTCCGGGATTACTAGGTGTGTGAATCTTGTTGGGTTAATGGGTTTCGGGTTGATGTGTTGATTCATTGAATTTGTACACAATAAAATATCGTATTACAGGACTCATTTAACTTATTTATCTTAACACGTCAAACATGTTGGTGAGTGTAAATGGGTTGTAAACATGATAAACATATAATAAACCACTTGACGGTTCATCTAGTTTAATTAAACAAGTCAATCCAAACACGATTTGTTTATATAACAACCCAAATTAAAATTTAACATTTTCATGTTGTGTTTGGATAATGTTTAGAATCCCATCCCTAAGCCTACCCGTAATGGGGCGCCATCACCAATTTTTTTTTAACATGGAGCCCCTTATAGCGCCCCACACCACTACGCAGGGGCTCCATGTTAGCAAATTTGTTCTCCGGCGTTATTAACATCACGCCCCCCCCCCCCCCCCCCTCATTCTTCATTGGTTGATTTTTTTCATTCTTTTTTTTTATTGGATACATTTATTGTTTGGTTTTTTAAAAATAATATATATAATATAATTGGGTAATAATTAGAAGGGCGTTATGAGGGGTTACCACTACACCACTTTTTCCATGGAGCCCCTCTTGATGACGTGTACGCCACATGGCGCGTAACGCCAACACGGGGCTCCATCCACTACGGATAGCCTTAATAAAGATATATAAAATTCAACTAAACTGACTAAAAAAATTTGAAATCTTATATAATTTGTGAAACAAAATGTCAACTTTCAAAACAATCTCAAAATAATCTTAGTTGCTATGCATAATGCATGCTCAAAATAAAAAGTCAAATCTCATATTATTAAGCTAAGGCCAAAATGCCATATGTCACTGGCAGAAAATTAACAAAGATTAACAACTAATTAATTCCAAGTACAAAATTCTATAGTTGACCTTTCTTATACAAATGAAAATTCTCTCTATATAAACTTCTTCACCAACCTGAAACCACATTCTGTTTTCTTAAACATTTCACTTTATTTCCTCCATCTCCTTTGACGATGAATTATAGAATCTCCGGTTCGATGTTCGTACTCGTTATCCTTCTTGTATCACTAGTTCATATAACAAGTTGCAGAAAGATCCTTAGCCATCCAACAAATAAAGAGAATGAAGAAAGAATCCGGATCAATTTTGTTTCTACTTTTCAAAGACACTTTCACACCAAACCCGAGTTCAAGAACCACGGGAACGAGGACACATACAACGAGTCAAAACGGCTCGTGCCGGGTGGACCGAACCCACTTCACAACTAAGGAGTTCATGTATACATCAAACACAAAAAAAGAGGTTTATATATAGAAATATTTAAATTACTTTTGTTTTGTAGAATTGATCATTGTAATGGAGTGCTTATGTCCATTTGTATTTGTATATTCATTGATATAAAGAGGGCTTAGACTTAGTATGGCGTATCAATTTATAATTTTGTAGGATAAAAGCATTGCAACCTGTATTTGTTTTGTAACATTTGAACTCAAAGTCTTCTGGTTGAAACTTAAAAGACATATATAATACTTACTGCCAGCATGTCTTAGAGAACAACCTGTAGCCTGATTGGATAGAGAAGACGATCCGATCTAAGTTTTTTAGAAATATTACAAAAGTCACTTGTTTCAAACCGTAAAAGTCAACTTCATGGTAGCAAATCTATGCACAAAAGTCAATTGTTTCATTATACAAGTTAACTTTGTCATAAAGTCAAAACTGAAACTCTTTATAGATTCATAAACACGGTAGATCAATTATAACCGGCACAAACAAAGCAAAAATAAAATGAAATAACTCAAATACAAGAAGTACATACATTTACCTTATCTTCATCTTCATGTTAAACTCGATCTATTAAATACAATTTTTTCAGTCCACACGTCACCTTCTCACTTATGCCACATAAGAAAAATCCTATGTGTCATTTTCTCTTTTTTTTAATTAAAAAAATTTAAATATAAAAAAAAGCTAAAACAACGGATCGATTAGTATCCAGTGTAACATCCCGAATTCGTTTTACTTTGATAGGGATTATTATTTGTTTTTATCTTATTGTGAGTTCTGGTCCGGAAATCGTGATTAGTAAATAAACTGGTAAAAATTATGAAATAATATTAGTTACTAAGTTATATTTGTAATGACTAATAAGCTAGAAAGAAAGTTGGAGGGCTATTTATGCAACTTGTTACTTATGGCCATAATTAATAAATCTCCAAACTTGAAGGGCGCTGAATGTAAATAGTTTTAATAAAGAAAATTTAGTCTGGAAATTTATCCCAGACACTATAATCGCGATCAAGGGGGAGGGGAAGAGGGGAGAGCCCTAGTTCTTGAGTAATCCATCGAATTAAGCTTGTTGGTGGGTAAATTGAAAGGGGGGGGGGGTGAAATTGGGCATAGGAAGCCATCAAGTTCACGAACTCATCATTCCACTTTGGGTTCCTGGTCAAGTAAGTTGTTAACTAAGTTGGGTGATTTTATGAACTTCAAATTGAGGTTAAATTGATGTGGAAAATTACTTTAAGTGTGTTTATATTCTTAGATAGTGCATAAGTTTTCATTGCATGCTTACATTCACATGAGTTTAGTAGAAGTGTGATGGGGGGGGGGGGGGTTTGAACCCATGAAGATAAATATTTGATAAATTTGGGTGATTGGGTTTGGTTAATTAGACCATAAGAAAGCTTGATAGTATGATCAAAATTGTTAAATTTGCCTTAATGTGAATTTGATATGCATGTAATCAAAGACGGGGTGGATTGGTAGCTTATATGTTACTGATTAGTTAAAACATTAAGTATGCATATTAGGTGTTTGATGAAATGCCTAAAAGAAAGTAGAAATTAGAATAGGTTGATTTCACTAATTTGATTGGTGTTGTTATGCTACATTATGTAAATTGTGAATGTGGAAAGGTTAACTAAATAATCCTATGAATATAGGTGAAGCAGGTGGGAGTTAGGGTCATTGACCTGAAGGAAAGGCTAAGGCATAAAGGTAACATTAGTCGTGTTAAATTACTTGTGAAGGGATGTGAGAATTCCCTAATTACTAAGATGCTATAGGTAGTGTATGATCCATTTGGGTTAAGATGGAATTAACTCGTTTGGGTCAAAGCGAAATCAAGAGAATCCAAGGGTGAACCTTAGAAAAGGTTGGGATTATGAATGACCATGATCCAAGATGCACCTTCGGGTGGAAGTGTGACCTTGGCATAAGTTTACTTATGCCAACTGGTAATCAAAGGACAATATGGAAGAAAGTAAACCGTAGGATGTATGTTTGTATGGTAATATAATAATTGTCTATTTGATTGATTCATGCCCCTTGTTGTGTGAAATAGTTGATATTTATGAATTAGATTGGGTTGTAAAAGAGATACAAATAGGGTTAACGGGTTAACGGGTCAACGGGTTAGGGTGAACGTTTGAAAATCTTCCATATGATGACTTGATAGAATTTTGTTAAATGAACTTGAATTTTCTTAATAAAATGGAATGTGGAATGATAAGGTATAAGTTAGAATGAGAATTTTGTTATTTGGTTAAAAAAAACATATAAATTTGGCTAAGTATGGAAATCCAGATTTTGTAGGCTTGGCTGCTGGAAATTAGGCTCCTGGCGATACGCCAGGAGACGCCCGTGGTTTGTGGCGATACGCCAAACTTGCATACAAGGGTTTGGCGATATGCCAAGGACCAAAGTTAGAAATTTTGTTTTCTTTTCTGTTATTTGCTGCGATACGTGAGGATAGTTGTTGTTATGCCATTATTACTAACATGTTACTAATAACTAGTCACAAGTAAGCAATAGAGGTGGCGGGTCGTGATCGAGCAGAAATCACAATGAATCAAACACCGTATTATGGGACGATAATGTTTTGTTTATAGTTATGGTAACATGTTCTATGGCGTACTCTGATAGGAGACAAGTATTAGTAGGCTAAACTTATTATGTAATATGTATGACGCATCATGCATATCTGTAACCGCCTTTACTTCATCACTAGTTGCCCGACCTTCGCATCAGATACCATGAAGGCTCGTAGAAGCACCCCGAAGGTCCAACACATCAGACCTAGCAATATCAACCACTGACCCGTTCTCTATCTCTTCCTGCTTCTTGTGTATTGCATCACCTACACTGCTAGAGACTAAAACGAATTGAGAACCATGACAATCCGTCTTTTCAGATCTTTTCCTAATTTAAACTGATATAAATGTTGTGAGAACATTTACTTTAATTGTTTTAAATGTTATATGAACATTTATGTGATTGACTCATGTTGACCGTAACATCTAGGGTTTGTGTAACCATCACTATACGAGCATATCCTTGAGTCTAGACGTTTGATATCCTATGATTTTATGCAGGTGACACGTTATGATTTCATGTGATCTATTTGTCACTTTATGTGGCAATTGAACTTATGATTCTATGTGATATATTTATAGATATATTCACATGTTATTCTATGGTTTTATGTGACGATGTGTCACGTAACTATACTTAACGTTTCTATAATTATAAATGCGTTTAAAACATATAGTTAAGGAACTATATCTATGGTTTTATGTGAACTTAAAGTATATAGATTATAGATGTATATCTATGATTTCATGTGACGAAACGAGATTTATATTTTATAGACCTTACACATTAAATATGTTGTGATGGATACAAATATAGCCATCGCTTATGTTTCTCCGTTAACACCGTTAGTCTCAGTAACTTTTCCTAAACTTTGGGGGACCAGTTTTGTCAATCTCTAAACTCCTTCTAACTAAACAAACTCACAAGAACTTATTTTGTAATTACCAAAAAACCTAAACCCTAAGTTGTAAACATGGGAGGGACTGATTTTGCAAATTGCTCAAAATAAATTAAACCTGTTTGTAACCGACGTAGTCGGCTTTTTGCTTCCGGTAACCGACCCTCAACCCACGACGGATTCATGGAGACTAATCGACTCCTCGGTTGATTGAGTTGTACCGTTATAACAAAAGTAATATGCCATTTGATCACTTTAACAACCACCCTCTTCCTCGTCCTCTCGCAAACCCACCGTAATCACCACCGAATCGAGTTTTGGCGACCATAACTCTCACCATTCATCACTTTTTCCCCACTATTTAACTGTTGTGGAACCATCGCTGGCCGTCTACAGCCACCAGGGAATGTCACTGGCGAAGAACGAATGGAAGAATGTTGGGTCCTGTGAGGGGCTCTTTAACAATATTGGCACAATTTGATTTAAACAAGATGAATAAGTTGCGGAAAGTAAATCAAATTGGAAGACAACAATTCATAAAAAGGGTTTTCTGTATATCTCAAATGTAAATAATGGTTTACACGAGTTTATAGTATAACAATATACCAACAGAAATAACTTTTTTTTATGGGAGTAGGTTGTAATTGCTTTGAGAAGCTTGTGAATTGTGTGCTTGTTTTCTTGCATTATTTTGTGAAGTCCGCTTGCTATTTATAGGAAGTAGTGGCAAGTTGCAAGCGAATAGTGTGGTTGAGGATGCTTGAATTTGGAGTGTGTCAGAGTATATAGAGATAAATTGAGGATATTCAATTTATCTCTTTTTAACTGTCTTCAACTACTTTCGTGTTTAATGCCAAGTTGGTATTCACTTTTACTTGTTCTTCACACAAAGGCAGATTTGTTCTTCTCGTAAAATTTATCTTCTGATAGTCAAAAACTCCTTCAGGACTCTTCTTTAAAGACTAGTAATGCTTCCCATTAGAGCCTTCTACAGAAATGAGGATTTCTATAGAATCTGGTTTGTACAGAACTACATAGGAAATTCCGGAGTAGTTCTGTACGAATACAGAAATCTGTATACCATACAGATTTTCATATCATTTCTCTTTTAGGATATATCTTATCTTTACTTCTAATACTTGACTGTTTTCTGTTACATTTACATTGTGTTTTAACAATCTCCCCTAAAGTATTTGAAGAAAATAAATGAAAAGAGAAATAAAGATAATTAGATCATTTGTATTGATCAAGATACATAACATTTTTAGTTTATAACTTTTTCTTTATCTTGGCCCTACCAGTAAGTGAGTTCATTTCAAAGTTGTAATTCTTGCTCCACTCTTCTAGTAGGGTATAAAAGATTGTTCTCTCATTCCGTGTTTGTTCAATCTCTATTTTTATGACCTCTCTGGTTGCGCTGTTGTTTGTCTTGCATTTTTCTAAAATGAATAGAAAGAAGTTCAGAGCTCGATTTGTATATTCAAGTCTGAAAAATCATCTTTCTTCTTTTTGATCTCTGAAGCAGAGTCCAGGAGTTCCGCCAAGTGCTGTTGTTCCAGATCCCCTCCATGAGATTCCTGGGGGAATATTTTCATTTGGCTTCCTTGGTTCGGGTCGAAGAAGCAATGTCACTCGATCCTTATCAAACTGACTGCATGTCCGGGAGGATCCTACCAGAGTGCCTTCCATTTCTAATAGGCCACGAACTAGACCAGAATCACTCTTAACGATTCTATAAGGAGTGATCCTATTTTTTCATTGGGTCCGGGTAGAGACCAAAGATCTTGAGTGACCGATCCGGCAGAACAACTCAAAAGATTAAGAAGTATCGTTAATTCCATGTTTAATTCGAATTCATTAATCAATTTGATTCGTTTTCATACTTGAACATATTGACTTTTTCTCCAAGACTTACCAAAATCACACTTATGCTCAAATTAAACCCTAACCGACCCTCTACCTATAAATACCTATTGATATGGCTTCAATAAACCTTGTTCAAGCCTCTGCAAGTTGCAATTTCGTGCCTTGTCCATTCGTGTGAGTTTTCAAAAGTCAACACTCGTCAGTTTGACCATTCGATTTGATCAGTCTCCTTCGACTTTCATGGGTAAGTTTATTCTTCAAACGTTTGTGATTTTATTTGTTCTACAATACCCCGTTGTTGATTTTGACCAAAAGTCCTTTGCGTTTTGACCCATTAAGGGTAGTTTGTTGCATAAATCATTAACCAAATGTTTTTGTAATGAATTAAACATATCAACACACTTATGGGATGTTAATAAACATATAATAAGGAGTTGGTAGGTTAAAATATGACTATGGAAAAATATGGTAACTTTTAGGCCATTTATGTAATTATTCAAAGTTTTGGGTAAAAAGTGTAATTATGTTAAAGGATGTGTATTTTTGTGTTTTGACACAAAGTTTTAGTAATCATATAATGAACCCTAAATTTAGGAAAATTATATTTATAAGACTTTGTTGAATTGACATAATTAACCCATAAGTTTGAGAAATACATTTTGACCCTAAACTTTGAATAATTGTCAAAAGTGGTATTTATGATCATAAAAGGGTCTTTTAGTAACAATAACTATTAAATAAAATACTCTTAACATAAATAATAAAATAAATCTCCAATTAGTGTTTAGTAATCGTTTCGGTCGTTGAAATATAAACGGGAAATTCTCTCTGGCAATTTGCTGAGTTTCTAGGGTTCTCGTTTCTGCTACACCTCTAATCGGATTTCCATCTTCAGTTTAACGATTAGTAATGAATCCTTTTACAGACTGCGGTGGGGGCATACAATCCGAGGAGGGTTTTGGTTTCCTATTCGTGATTTTGTTTCGATCTACTGTTCTTCGTGAGTGATCACGGATCTTTTGCAACAGTTGCGTGGGGTGCGAACTAGGGTTTTCCGGATCCACTAATATGTGCCTTCTATGCATGGCTAGCGACACTCCAGGTCCGCCGCCTGCTAGGGTTTCGACTGGTTTGTTTAGCAAATTGAAAAACATCGATGGTATGCCTATTCTCAATCGTGGTAATCATAATAATTATTCTGGAACGCAGCCATCTCCCATGGCTAAGAAAGTTGTTTTTCAATGGAATAACGTGTCTGAAACGCAGCAGATTGTTGGGGAGGATGGTCCGATAGCTTCTTCTGGGACAACGCTCTCTGATCCTTCTCCGGGAGGTGCTAAATGTCCGTCGGCAAGTGCTTACTTGTCGGGGGGTCATGAACTTGTGACAACCCGTCTGAAAAATCAGGTCAAACCCTACTCGTTGATTATATTTATATACGTATATATATCTATGCTTGATGTAAGTTAGTAGTAGCGTTAGTGAAACTGTGCACAAAACGTCCATCCGTGACAAATTCCCACGTTTGTAGATAAAAATATACCCGTAACAAACAAAAAGGTTCATCGTGAGATCGGTGGAATTTCAATAATAAGAAAAATAAATATAAAAAACAACTTTTATATTTCCCCAACGGTGTCACGAGAACTCACACTGACACCCGACAACGTTTAGGCGAATATTTCATTTAAAACTATTGCTGGTTTAAATCACGAAATATTCAAGCTTAAATGCGAAAAGGACGAACTTTTTATTTCCTCACGCGGTTGCGCGATCAAATAAATAAATAAAACCAAAAATCCTAAATAATTAAATTTAGATCAAACAATAATAATATAACTATATTGTGATCTCGTAAATTATTTGGCAACTCGTCTCGATCAAAACCATGGAACGGTTCGGCTTAAAACGCTCGTTTACCAAATTGGGCCCGGCCCGGCCCAATAAAGCTAATCTAATAAACCAAGCTCAAAACACGGCCTGACAAGCCAACCAACAACTTAAATCCATAACGTATCACGTTTGGCTACAACTAATAATTAACGGGACTAACCGCGTCAAAAACAGAGAAGGCCTCATATACCGGCTCGGCACGAGCCATACCTGGCCCAACACCCGTTACTCTAAATTTTCGGCCCACATAAAACCCATAAACTTGGTGGTTATTATTTTATGAATACACCATAAATATAGTTGAGGTTTTTTTTTTATAAAAACTAGGGAGATTAGTGAAACTTTTATAAAAACTAATACCCTTAATCTCCTAAATATCTAATTAACCCAAGTTAATAACCCTAACCTTGGTTATGGGGTGTTTTAACCTTGATTAGCTAATTAGACATGTGTGGAAAAAGGTATACTTGAGCCATACCCCTTTTACCACACAAACACTCAACTAACCATTCAAAAACCCTCCTCTCCCTCCTCTCATCTCCACCAATCGGCCACCACTCCCACAGCCTCCCTTCGCCGGCGACGACAACCACCACCACCCGCAGCTGCTGCTGCTGCCCGACGGCCACCCCACGCCACTGACGCACCACCCACTCCTCCTCCTCCTCTCTCTCTCTCCCGTCGCAACCCCGAAGCCACCACCACCTTTCATCATCATCATCATCCGACATCACCACCATCCTCCTCGTCGTCCCTCATCGTCACCACCACCGAGAACCATCATCATCGCCACCACCAACACTCCCCCTCTCTCTCTCTCGGCAACCGATCACCACCCTACCACCTTCACCGTCATCGTCCACCATCACCATAACCACCCATATTATCATCTCCCATCACCTCCGCCCTCACCCCACCCTCGACGGACACCATCATCATCACCAGCTTCCGCCGTCACCGCCAACAGCCGCCGCCACAAGTTCCGGTCACCACCACCACTAGGCTTTCACTTGTTGTAAGCTTCTAACCCCTTTTCTTTACATTTCCTACATAAAATGTGCACCGATGGAACCCTCGAGTCTTGATGATCTAACTTTTCTCTCGGGTTAAAAAAAACCCACATGAAATGATAAGCATTCCTTTCTTTCTTTGAACATTCCATGGATTAAACTACATTGTGATGCCCTCGGGGCTTAAAATTGTCACAATTGTGGGTCTCGAGTTAAAGAAACCGATTGATGAGCCGAATGGCATACCCGGGAGTATTTACACTCAAGATTTAGACATGAAATGATACTTTTTGCACATCTTTTGGTTCATAATTAAGAACCCTAAAATGAGTATAAAAACCTAAGATAATCTTATGTTATGCTAACTTGACTTATCTATGTTCAAGAACTCTTAACAATCGGGTAAAAAGAAACCTATCAACAAGATATTAACTTAACACACGTTTATATATTGCTACAAACTCATTATGTGTTAGTAAGTATTTATATGGGTTAAATCTTGATGGATCATGCTTATGGTAAATACACAAATGGACATAATACATTCTATATGGAAATCACATAATGTGTGGAAACTTATCCTAAACAATCGGGCCTATGACTTAAGAATGGTGAGAAAACCTTGGACAAACAAATGGTGACCAAGGGTCGGACCTATCTCGAGTTTTTAGAAAAACAAAGACTAACAAAGGACTTTATTTTTGAAATGAATGTTTTATGACAAATTTATTTGTCTAAATATTTGACCAAGTTTTTAATAAACAACTAAACAAGCTAGCCATTTTAATTTACTTAAAAACGTAGCATAATCCGATACGAATAATATCGGGTAAAGACTCAACATTTTATAATAATAAACGACTATTATTATCCGATTCATTCTAAACAAATGAAACCCTTTAGTATTTTTATTCCAATGTTTAAGGATAGACCTAAAGTAAACACCTTTCTTTGGATAAACTCGTTTATATTTACAAATTCACTCACGGTCCGGCACACCATGGTTCATGTAAAAACACGAGACGACCTTACTACTGCATGATTCGGTAATCGGATAGCAACAAGATGTAAATAAAGCTTTGCTTTATTGATTCACTTAGAGATTACAAGTAGAGAGAGAAACACACTCAGTTTACACACAGTTAAGAGTTGTAGAATGATAGCACTCGTTAACTCTCTCTAACACGGACTATTTATATAGTCACTTAGTAACAGGCCAGCGTACCACCTGCGGACCATCTGGTCCGCCCGGACCATCTGGTCCGGCGGTGCATCTGGTACGGCCAGTGACTATATTATCCACACAGATGCTCTAGATTAGATACAATACACGAGACACACGCTAGCATAGGAATATGCTCTAACAAACTCCCCCTTAACGTGTAGTGTATCTATATTCTAACTAAACTTCAATCTTCAATCTTCAACATTGCTGCATCCGATCTTTGACTTGAAATCTTGTCAGAAATAGAGCTTGCATGGCTGGCTCAATCTTGAACAGACTTTGAACTTCAAGATCCACTTGCGAAAGATATAACATACTCCCCCTTTCACCATGCTTGAGTTTTACCACACAGAACCTGCAATTTCAGAAGACAGAAACGCGGCTTTCCTTTCTTTTGAAAATCAATTTAATCTTGGCGCAAAATTTCTCTTCGAGAATCCAAGATGTAAATTTGAATTTTGAATTTTGTATCATGGCACCGATTGGTCGAAAACAAATAAGAAACAAAATCTTTTTGGCTTTTTGAAACTTTATATTAAAACACACCGAAAATCTTTTTGGATTTTTCAGATATGAAACATAAATGCAATACAGAAATGAAATACTGAAACACACACTATTTTTGTCTTTTGTGAGAAAGATCACAACTTGGGATCATATTGGTCATAACATGCTGAACTACACTTCAATTTCAAATACTTAAGCACACAAGTCATGTCGATTACTGGTATAATTTGTCCATCTTAAACTCAGACACAGTCATACTCATACCATCTGGATATGTTATTGCATTGATTAGGTTTGCTTTGATCAGTGTACCCCACACTATCAGACATACTCATATATATTTTTGCTTTTTATATCACACTTTGTGATTTCATTTGTGATTTAATCACATAATGATTGTATTCATGATTCAGTCAACTGTGTTCCATGCAAAAAGAAATAAGAACGTTAAATCGTCTACCTTAAGGTCGATCTTTCGATACGCAGATAAGGCCTCGGATTTAACAAAATAAGAAAATAAAACAAGTTGAAATTGTATAACCCAACAACAATCAGGTCGGTACTCCCGTACACGCAGAGAAAGTCCGATGAATTATACGAAACACCAAAGAAAATAAAGCAGAACGTCAAACGAACAACAATCAGGTCGGTCTTTCGACACGCAGAGAAAGTCCGATCGTTTGACAAAATAAAGAAAATCAAACAAGTTTAAATCTTAGCAAAATGAACACATGTATACACAGTGACTTCTCATTTTCTTTTTCACATATCTTTTCTTGATATATCATGAGATATGCATCAAGATGTTGTCCACTTGGTCAAGCATTAGTATTTAGTGTGTATCACATCTGAATACTTTCTGGTTTAATGCCGAGTCTACCAAGTACATCAAACAATGATCTTATGGCCTTTTCATCTATTTTATCCATGAGTCAGACACGTAAGCCAATGTACCATCATTTCCCAAATATGTTGGATACAATTTCTCATTTTTTCAATGTTTTTGTATTTTTCCATTTTTGCAATGTTTTTGTATTTTTCATTTTCTCCCCCTTAAAATGAAAACTCTATTTTTGGATTTTCATTTTAACAAAAACAAAAACACAAAGACACTATTTTTGGTTTTTCAATTTTCTCTCCCTAAACTACAAACAAAAAGCATTAAAGAAAGAAAATTGACCAATCGATACTGATACCTGTCAGGTTTAGCTTTCAAAAAAATTTAGTTTTGAAATATGATATCACATGTAATTTAAATTAAGAATGCAGAATACTCCTCCATCAGCAACTTTGCAATCACTAACGGGTCTTCTAGGAATACCTGCACAATGGTTTAAATGATTAGTACTCAAATGACCCGAAGCACACAGCTTCTGGTCGACCAGTGTCTTCCACAAAATCATTTGCAGCTTTGCTGACCACCTTAGGTCGCCACTGCATTTTGACCTTTTCTGTTTTTACTGAAACATCATCCTGTGATGAACCTTCAACACTTGAATCAAATTTAAAAAATTTGTTTCTTTTTAGACTTAGTGTTAGACGGTGTGGACTCAGTAAAAATTCTGCCTGATTCATCGATAAATGTGGCAGATTTGTTTGAAAATGATCTTTTTACCAGTTTCAGGACAATCCTGTGCCATGTGTCCCTTTCGGCGACATTGATAGCACAAACGATATGATCGTTGAGATTGTGATTTGCCCTGAACTGATGAACACCTCTCAACGGGCTCAGAATTATCAGAAATATCATCAAAAATTTGAAATCGATTAGAATGTACCCATTTTGAAGTAGGACTTCGAGGAGTGGAATTTGAACCAGATGAAGACGAACCTTTCACTGTTTGAACTTCACCAGAAGAACTTGTAGAGGAAGCCTTCGTTTGGATCTTTCCACTGAACCCCTTTTCCATTGTAGACATGAAGACTTGAGCCAAATAATAAATTTGTTCCAAGCTTGTGTCTTTCTTGACTTTTAGAGCTTTCTTGGGCATATTTTTCTTGACATTCTTTGCACCCTTCTTACTATCACTACCCAAACCACAACGTTTGTAACCCGGTAGCTTAGTTAAATCGACTTCAGAACACGAAGGACCCGCTTTAGCAGCTTGATTAAACGAAGCTTTAATATCCTTTAGTTTGTTAGCTTCAACCAGTTGAGCAGCAAACTTTTCTTCATGCAACTGCTTTTCATCCTTCTCCACTCGGTTTCCAACAGAACCAACTCCCTTTTCTGAAATCAAACCACCTGAAACAAACTTTGTCGGGAATGTATCAACCAAACTCACCTCTTTCATCTTTGATTTTTGTGATTTCTTCAATTCAGACTTCTTAGGAACAAATTCAGAATAATCACCAGTTATGCCAGAAACTTGAATATCAGCAAGAACATCAGATTCAATAACTGGATGCGGAATCTGATTATACTCCTCGCTTCCAAAAACCTTTTTGAAATTCTCGTCTTTGCATAAGTAACTGGTAAAAGAATGTGAATTCTTCAAATTATTCAACTGCCTCTTAAGATCCAACACTTCAACATTCAGATCAGATATTTTCTTTTGAGCTTCACCCAATGCTATTTCTGATTCAATTAATTGCTCTGAAGCTGTATTAAATCGAAACTTTTCCTGTCGCATCTGATCATGAGCATCACACACTTCTTGAGTAATTTTCTTGACACGGCCTTCATGAATCTCAATATTTCGTTTCAACAACTGATTGTCATGTGTCAAAGTCGTGACTTTATCAAGTAAGATGGAATGTTCCATTTGACGATCACTTTCCTTAGCAGTAATTTCATCAAACTCTTTCTTGAGATCATCATAAGCTTTCTTCAGCGAATCTACTCTTGCAGTTGATTTCTCAAACAAATTATCAAAATCATTAATCGCATCTTTTGCTTCACTTTTCCATTACTCAACACTTTTAACCAACTCTTCATTCTCACTTTGCAACGTCAAAATTTGTTCTTTATCGGCACTAATGAACTCATTCAATTTATCTTGAACTGCCACCAACTCTTCCTTCAAAACATTCTTTTCAGCGATTAATTTCTCATTTATCTTGCAAATCTCATCAGTATTTTCAACTTTCTTCTTGAAACTTTCTAATTCTGTTTCCTTCAGTGTTCTCTCAACCATTAACCCTTCCTTTTCTTGAACCAATTCACGAATTTTTCTATCCTTTTCAGCACAAAATTCACAAGTTGACTCATACCCACTAATTTCAGAATCACTTGTTTCAGATGTAGTGATCTCAGATATATACCCACTCGATTCAACTTCGATATTTGCCATTAACGCCACAGGTTGGCCGTTGATATAACAAATTTCGTCTGAGTCGGCACACGTATCTTGAATAGCAGTCAAAGCAATAGGTGATTTGTCAAATTGTTTTGCCCATTCTTCATACTCTCTTTCTGCTTGAGCTTCAGCCATCATAGCTTTTGCGTCATGCTTATCAGATTTAACTTTATCAGAAGACGATTGAGAACACTCACGAGCAAAATGTCCAATCTTGGAACACTTGAAACATTTTACTTTAGATTTATCCAAACCCAGTTTTCTACTTCCTGGAACAAAGGAATTCTTCCCATGTTTCTTGATAAATCGTTTCCCTTTTTCAACTATCATTGCAAATTGCCAATGCAGATCTAATTCAGCCAATTGATCATCATCTAGCTGTTCTAACTCAGTTCTACTCAAATCAGCATCACTAATTTGACCAAATATCGAACCAGACGATGAAGATATAAAGGCAGATAACAATGCAGCCAATTCTTCAGTTGATTGAGCAGGATGAGAATTGTTTGATGATTTATCAGGAATGGTAAAATGACATCCGGAAGAATAACCAGAATTTTCAGAATGTCCAGCAAGAAAAGCTGTTACCGGTGGATTACTGTTTGAAATAGAATGAGATTTTGTTTTAGCATGCATAGTAGCTAAATTTTCTCCAAAATATACTTCAGGATTCTGAACCGTAGGATGTGCAGATTTCTTCACCAGCAATTCCATCTCACGAGCTTGTAATTTGCTCGTTATTTGATTGAATGTCCAAGTTGAATAATTTGGATCATTTGTCAACATCATCACATAATTTTCCCATTTTTCTGGTAATGCTTCCAGAATTTTCTCTTTCAATTCATCACTATCTTTCTTGACTCCTACAACATCAAGTTCATTTATCAAATGGGAAAACCGAGCAATCAAATCTGGAATCTTCTCATTCTCGCAGTGCCTGAAATTATCAAACTCTTTCTTCAACACTTTCTTTCGAGTATTTTTGTATTGATCATTACCCGTACATCTCTCTTCAATAGCATCCCACAACTCCTTAGCCGTTGTATATTGCTTAAATTGATGCATTAGCTCTTTTGGCAAGGCCATTGTAAGATAACTATATGTTTTCTTTTCTCGAGAAAACAATTTCCGTTCATCAGCATCGAAACTACTAATCATCTTTGGTTTATTGGGACTTATCATCGGATACTCATATTCTTTCTCAATTGGAATCCAACTCTCAATATCTTGCGAGTAAATGTAAGATTCAAACCGACTTCTCCAATTGTGATAATCTTCAAGCCTTAGCAATTTAGGAACTTTTTGAGTTGTTCCTATCTCATTATCATAGTTCAACATGGCTTGCATTGATGTTTGAACAGCAGTCATTGCATAGAAATCACTCATTTTGATGTTAAACCTAAAACTCCAAAACTTTGAACTCAAAAACGAGGGTCTTCCAAGCGGATTTTGGGGGTCAAACTAGGGGGTACAGACCTTTCAGGTGAGTACACGTCTATATCTCGGAAAGACGAACGTTTTGGCTGGTATTGGGTTCCGTAACTCCAAACGGTTTGCAAGTTACGTCAGTTTTAGTGAAGATATGTTTTCTGCCAACGGACTAACAATTCCAGCGGATCAAAATACTACCAGCGGACCAGTTCCGGATCAAATTAACGAGGCGGATCAGATTTGTACTAGCGGACCAGATTCCGAAGCAGATTTCGTCCGGCGGATCAAAACTGGTACGCTGTAACTGCTGCGGATCAGACTGATGAAGATTGTCGGGGCGGATCAAACGGCGGACCAAATGTTCATCCGGCGGACCAGACTCAGTTCGAACTAAAATCGACTGATTTTCGTGAATTCGACGTTTTCGATCGAAAAATTGGTTCAAATAGGTGCGAAAACACTCCAGAAACACTCAGAAATCATTTTTTCATCATAGAAACACTCGGAATTGGAAGAATTTGATGAAAAATGATGAAAACCCAAACTTTCTCTCTCTAGAAATTAGAAAGCTTACCAAATCACAACAGTAGAGCAACCTGGAATGCTCTGATACCACTTGTAGAAACACGAGACGACCTTACTACTGCATGATTCGGTAATCGGATAGCAACAAGATGTAAATAAAGCTTTGCTTTATTGATTCACTTAGAGATTACAAGTAGAGAGAGAAACACACTCAGTTTACACACAGTTAAGAGTTGTAGAATGATAGCACTCGTTAACTCTCTCTAACACGGACTATTTATATAGTCACTTAGTAACAGGCCAGCGTACCACCTGCGGACCATCTGGTCCGCCCGGACCATCTGGTCCGGCGGTGCATCTGGTACGGCCAGTGACTATATTATCCACACAGATGCTCTAGATTAGATACAATACACGAGACACACGCTAGCATAGGAATATGCTCTAACAGTTCACCATACTCAAATTTGAAATCCTTTTTCCAAACGATTTCAACTTCAAGTTTGATTTAAGAAAATGTCGAAATAGATAATACACCTTATTATTTATCACGACGACTGAAAAATGCTATAAATATATGTATGCATAAAATATATATCTATATCTTAACCTAACCAACAACCTAATCAACTTAGAACTCATGATTATCATATGTCTGAGCATCACAATAACACACAAATATTTATTTTAAATAAATTTTACCAACGAACTTTCCAAACGCACGAACGGGAATGAAATTTGTCAAGACTCGACCAGGATCATTGGTTAGCTAAAACGTTATCCAATTGAATCAAGACCTAAGACTTGTTATACTATTATTGATATTAGGACGTCCGTTGCTCACAGCTCGTATCAACTATTCGACCATTCACCTTGAAAAGGTGAGTCTCACGGGCCCTTTCTTTTAAGCTATTTTAAATACTTTGGGGGCGAAATCTTGATCAAACAATCTCATACTTGATATTATGGTTCTACTGTTACGCTTTATTGGTTATCGGTACTTTCATATCCCTTTATAGTAATTTGTTATACAACATATTGGTTATCGGTACTTACATATTGTTTAATTACATATAATGTATCGATCATGAATCATCCGAATGTCTTGCATTTATCGCATTTTAAATCGCAAATTCGGTTGTTTTCGTTATTTTTGTCAAACTGAGCGACTACGCGAATCCGAACACGTATTAAATTTGTGGGTAATACTAGTCACGCACACAAGTAGGTTCGTATGAAGTTTCGTGGAAATCGAACGTTGAAACACAAATAACGAAATCTCAGCTTTCGTGTGTGTTCGGGTATTAACCGGACGGTCTGTGAATCTCGAAAATCATATTTTATAGTCTCATGATGTTCTTTCATTGATTTCGAACTTGTGTTTAAAGTTTGAGGTCATTCCGATAAGTAACGAAGGAGAAAGAACAATAAATAATAATAAAGAAAGAAAGAAGAAAGAAGGAAAAGAAAAAAAACATTTCCTGAACAATAGATTCGAACCCGCGACCTCCGGGTCAGACTATAACGCCCTGACCATTGAGGCAACACGAGTCTTTGTGATTCTATCCGCTTCCAACCTTATATTGTTTCCTAATCTCGACCTGATCGCGATCAGCACCCCTTTTAGGCTATTTTTGGCCTAAACTCTTCGTTTCTAACTCGTTTTTCGATCCGTTTTCTCCTGTAACTTCATCCCAATGTCCCCTAACTTATTCTCCAAGCCAATCCATGTTTAATTCGAATTCATTAATCATTTTGATTCGTTTTCATACGTGAACATATTGACTTTTTCTCCAACACTTACCAAAATCACACTTATGCTCAAATTAAACCCTAACCGACCCTCTACCCTATAAGTACCTGTTGATATGGCTTCAATAAACCTTGTTCAAGCCTTTGCATGTTGCAATTCCGTGCCTTGTCAGTTTGACCGTTCGATTTGATGAGTCTCCTTCGACTTTCAAGGGTAAGTTTCTTCTTTAAACGTTCATCATTTTATATGTTCTACAATACCCCATTGTTAATTTTGACCAAAAGTCCTCTGTGTCAAAAAGTCA
This sequence comes from Deinandra increscens subsp. villosa, assembly GCA_039602395.1. Lineage (NCBI taxonomy): Eukaryota > Viridiplantae > Streptophyta > Magnoliopsida > Asterales > Asteraceae > Deinandra > Deinandra increscens. The sequence continues at coordinate 58,361 of JBCNJP010002592.1, read as the reverse complement.
AACATTAATTACACATTTTAATTGGGGAAAGTTTCTTACAATCACAATTACTAATAACCGATAGTCCTAATCTGTTCTAAAAAGTTCTTTAAGTATATTATGATGGTTTCAAAACATCAAAACTGGATTTTATCATTAACATGATAGTTATGCGTTTTGACCAATTAAGGGTAGTTTTGTTGCATAAATCATTAACCAAATGTTTTTGTAATTAATTAAACATATCAACACACTTATGGGATGTTATTAAACATATAATAAGGAGTTGGTAGGTTAAAATATGACTATGAAAAAATATGATAACTTTTAGGCCATATATGTAAATATTCAATGTTTTGGGTAAAAAGTGAAATTATGTTAAAGATGTGTATTTTTCTGTTTTGACACAAGGTTTTAGTAATCATATAATGAACCCTAAATTCTGGATATTTTTAAGGGACTTTGTTGAATTGACATAATTAACCACTAAGTTTGAGAGATATATTTTTAACCCTAAACTTTGAATAATTATCAAAAGTGGTATTTATGGTCATAAAAAGGTCTTTTAGTAACAATAACTATTAAATAAAATATTCTTAACATAAATAATAAATCAATCTCCAATTAATCTTTAGTAATCGTTTCGGTCGTTACAATTGTCGATTCTTCGAATTCTTTAGGTTTTCATCAGGGTTAGCTTTTTCCTCGCGTTCGTTGTTTTCTCTCGCTACTTGAATTGCTTTGCTTATCAGATGAGTAATCATAGCCCCATTTTCGTTTTCATTATTTGGGGTGCAACATTGTATCGTTATATAAAAAAATATTTAGTCATTATTCTATCTACATTACTATGCGATTCCATGTTGTTCATGTGTATTCTTGATATGTAATACGTGTTGAATCTATATGTTGTATTCGTTTGTCGCTAGTCACTAATCGCTTGTGTACCATTAACGACTGTTTAGAAGCCTATGGGTCAATAATAGCTATTGGTCGACAACCTACCCACTATATTGAAAATGTATTCTTATTTTCAATGGGTGATTGATTTCCTAAATGTCTAGGTTTGGTTACACAACACCTTTATAACATGTTACACATAATCTATGAATTTCTCTTGTCATATGAATCACTATTTTTTCTACTTATGCTATTTAAAACCTATGTTTACTCATCAACTCTCGTAGTTGACTTTTTTATATTATACATGTTGTAGGAAATGCTTGAAGTTGATGATGTCACTTAGGATTGCATATGGACCTAGTTGACCTAATAAGACTAGTTACTAAATTTATCATTACGTTTTGAATTTTTTGGTTGTTGGAATTTTCCATTGATGTGTAAGACTGTATTTTTGACATTTAATCGAGTGGCATGTTTAATATATATTGGTAACTCTAGTTAGTTGTCACGAGCATGTGAACAATCCTCATGCCCCAGCGTATTCCACCGTTGGTTGGGGGTGTTACATCAAATACCTTCATTGAGAGGGGACTCATTGAAGGTCTGTCTTCTTCTTTCTTGAGCAGTTTTTCCTGTAGCTCTCTTACTTCTTCCCAAATTACTTTTTGCATATTTTGTTTCTCAGTGTAGTCATCTTCAAAAGCTGATCCAGATATGAATGATCCTGCTAATGAAGATTATTTCCTTTGTTTTTGTTCTTTGGGCTTTGAAGTTTTCTTCGTCGCTCCAGATGTGATGGATTGAGAGGTATTTACTTTCTCATGTGTTTTTTATGGTGATTGAGTGGGAGGAAGAGAAGGAGGCGGATGCATACCTTCTGAAGTTTGAGGTGGAGGTCTGCATCCTATTCAGTTATTTCTTTTGAGTTGTTCTTCCTCCTCTTCCTGTTCATATGAGTCGTCACTTTGAACTTTTATCTTCTTTGATGGTGGTTGAACAGGGATTGTGATTTGTTTTCTTTTCTCACCTGTACTTAATTTTTGTTTTCATTCTCTTTCAATTTCTCTCATCTTATCTTCTTGGAAGGAATGTTTGATGTCCAACTTTATAGAAGGCATTTGATTTCTTGTCAGGTTGCTTCTGACAAGCTTTGTTATCTCATGAGCTTGCTTTATTTGACTTCTACCCATTTCCTCCAAAATCATTTTCTTGTTTATTAGTTCTGTAGACAAGTTCTTGATCATAGTTTCATCAGCACTTGTGTCTACAGATGGCAACTTTTGGAGACTTCTATTGATTTCTTCTAATATCTGGTCAGACTCTTCTCTAAGTTCTTCTTTCCAAATCTTCAGCTCATCCACTAGAGTTGTTATTTGATCAGTGTTTTAAGCTGTTTCTCCCTCTATCGTCTCGAGTTTTTCAAAATTTAAAGAATTGAGCTTTCCTAACTCATGAAGGGTAATTCTCTGATCTCTTTTAAAATTAGAGATTTTCTCTTGAATTGAATGAGAAAAATGTAAGAGATCAGATTTGAGTAGAGTGTTTGGTAAATTTAGAGATGGATCAATAGATGATCTTTCTCTTTCTAACTCACCGGTGGATAACACATGTCTTGTCGTTTTACCAACAAACACTCTCTTGAGAGTTTTATTAGTGCCTAGGGAACCAGAAATATCTAGTGTTCCCAGGTCTTCCACATTCATTGTCTTCTCCTCAGAGGAATCAGACTCGTGTGTTATATGAATGTTCTTTTTAGAAGATCCATGTGTCGAATCCATAGGGAACCAATCCCTGTGAATTCTTTCCCAGTTTCCTTGACTCACTGAGTCTCCACTTGTTGGTGCTTGTTGATGACTTTCTGAATCATCAAACAGGCTGGGCTTGGTGGCTATTTCAGGGATGTGGATGTAAGGTGGTGAGTTTGGTGGACTAAGGTTGAAGTCTTTGTAGGCGGGGGCAGAGAATTGGATGTGGGAGAGTTGGCTGAGTTTCTGTTCAGATTAATTGACTCGGAAAAATGGGATGCTTGTGGGCTGTGATTGTGGATTGGTTGTTCTGGTTTGGTTCGGTTTTGCCCCTAGGATTCTATTTCTAGTTTGTAATTCATGAGGAATGGAGATCCATCTGGTATATTTGATATCAAGGAAGAAGGTACAAAAGATATGGAGTGAGTTGTACCTTATTCAAATTTCTTCTTTATTTTTAGGATGGTGGAGTCATGTTTAACTCCTGTTAGTGCTATTGATTTTTCCTGAGTCTTCTTGAAAATTAACAAAGAGAGAAATCTGATGAATGGAATATGAGTTGTTTCTTTCTTTTCCTTTTGCTTGTCTTCAATTCTTTTTATCGGGTTTTTCCATAGTATTGCTCCATAATCCACCCTTTTTTTTAATTAGGGCGATCATTATGGAGTATACGGACTCACTAGCCTGATTTGACGATCCAACTTTTGCAGTCAGGCTGTAGATGAGGGTGTGCATCATTAGCTTCCACTTTTCTCTAGATGATTGATACTTATTCCTGAGATAGTGTTAAAGCTTGTACCTTTGTTCTAGAGATTTGATAATCTTTAGAATTTTTGTCTTATTTGGAGGGTTTACGGGATTTTTTGGCTTTTTGAGATCAACAACTTGTATGAAATCTTCTTCTAAAAACTATAGCGTTGTTGTAGATTAATCTTCATTCTGAATGAGTGCCTCAATCCATTCCGTTTTGTTGCCTTTCACAGTCTTTGTATTTACCTTGATAGTTGACCAAACATTCATAAGGATCTGTTTGGCAACTTCTTCATCTTCTGTGAGAGTTATCCTGAGTGGTGAAAATCTTAGGGCTTCAATGACGATTTGTACGTCGTCAGAGTATGCCGATGGGTTTAGATTTGCACGCACATTGTTGGGTTTAATGTTGAAGATTTTAAATAGGAAGGTTTGAGAAGATGAGGCCATTTTTTAGTTCTTTGATTGAATGAGGAATATACTCTGCTTGGTGAGGATGATTGATTTGGGAACAATGAGTATTTGAGAGAGTGAGTGAGAATTTTGTAGTCGGCGAGGGTTTTTAACGGCTCTTTTTCATTGATTGGACGAGCTGGGTGGTGAAACGGATATCCGTTGGGTTAATAACTCCCGATTTCTTTGTAACTGAAAAGTTACTGTTCCTTTTTGTTTGGAGCTATATCATCCTCATCCCCCCCCCCTCTTTTAGAGGATATAGGATTGTTCGTGATGAGATCATATTGAAATTATTAATTTCTGTAGTGACTCTTTCACAAGAGATTATTCTTCCTTCTTCATCTTTGTTCTTCATTCACCCTCCTTCCAAATCCCTTTTTTTGTGTGTGTGACTTTTATGAGAATGTTTTCTTTTGATTTCAGAAAGTTTTTAGAGCTTCTATGTGTGTATAGAGCTGCTTCAGAATTTCTGAAGTAGATCTGTAAAGCTTGTTTCTCAGGAAACGAGAAGGAATATACAGAAATCACATGACTTTTGGTCAGGATGGTCTGGAGTAGCATAATCTGAGTTTTTCTTGATAGTTCCAAAAGATTGCACATTCCAATAATTTTTACAGAATGATCAAAAGAAAGATTACCTAGTACAGAACTATTTAGATATCGAGTTTAAATGATTACAAGTAGTTCTACAGGTATAGGGTTTGATTATTCTAGTGGGTACGGGTGGATGAGCTTTGGCTTCGAGTTAAAGAGGGATATGGTTATGAGAGATGATTCGGATGCCCTCTTCTTCTTCTTCTTCTATATTGTCAGGAGGTAGTCCAGTGAAGTAGATTCCAATGGATCTTTGAGATGGTAGAAGAAAGTGTGTGAAACCTCTTGGAATCCCAGCCCATTTCTTGGCTTCACAAATCATTCTTATTACAAACCTTTGATAAAGGATTATTCTCTCTTCAATTGGAAGAGAGCAGCTAGCTTTCATGTTATGAAGAATGTAGTGAGAGAAGTTCATGTTTAATCCCGTGATTAATGTGTGCATAACCATTTGGGTGTTGTGTGATGCAAGATCGTGGTTCTGAGTGTAGGGAAAAAAACATAGCTGGAATTGAGCAAAAAAAATACCTCCAGATTGGAGGAAGATGTGCACTGTTGGTATGTTCATTCACAAACTGACCATCATATCCTATGTCAATGAGAGTTTCAATGACTTGGGTTCTGTTGTAGTAAGTGTCCACATTAGCATCATTCATCCGGAGGGCAGAGAGAATAGAGTCTTCTGTGATCCGAAAGGTGTCATGATCGACTCTGGTTCTAATTAGGCTGAATTGAGAGTTTGGGTCAGAAATGGCATTTACCCAAAATTCCCTTAGAAGTGGATAATTGATTGGGCAATTTATGGTGAGGGCAAAGCCAATTGTGCACGATTGGAGGAACCTCATCATCCTCATGAAAGTTTGTTGGTGATTTGAGGTGTGAAGGCAGAGATTGTGTACCTGAGGAAGGGGAATTTGGTGGTTTTGTCTTCGGAGAAGGGCTTGGAAGTCCATTTTTGGATGTACACTTCGTGAAGATGAAGGTTAGGATGAAGAAGATATGAGAGAGACATCCATCTATTTGTAATTGGGAAGAGTACAGAGGTCTGAAGATTTGTCAGTAAGACTTTTCAGCTTTGTCGGCTATTTAGACCCCTAGTGAAGGTGTTGAGAGGGTTTCCCGATATGCTCATTGTCATTTAAAAATGTGATATGATGGACATCATTGCGTTTCGGGAGGGAAGAGAAAGTCAACTTTTTGAAGAGAGATTCTCACTACGTCAAAAAGTGGCTTTGGTCACGGTTTTTTTTACGCATAGCCACTATTTTGTAAAAAACGTGGCCACAGGTAAGAAAGACTAGTTTTAGCCACACATATTTTGTACTCGTGGCCAAATATATAGCCTTTGGACCCTTTTAGCCACGTATTTTTTTTTGTTTATGTGACAATAATAATCAGGTGCAGTGGCTTTAGCCACTGTTTTACAAAAACATGTGGCACTTATTTGTCACGCTTAAAAAAGAGTGGCGAAATGCACCAAACGGCCACGGAATTTTTATGATTTCGTGTGACCAAAAAGGAATGTATGGCCATGCTTGAATAATGTTGTGTGACGGAAGAATAGATTTTATTACTTAGTAAATTAAAAGAAAACAAAACTATTAAGTATATTTTATGCATGGCTAAATGTGAGCAATGGCCACGGTTTTTACTTAGTTATGTGGCTAGAAGCTAGTACATATGGCCATTGTAATTAGGTTGTGTGACTAAATAGTAGGTTGTGAGTGACAAAAATCTATTACCTATGGCCACATATATTAACCGTGACTAAATGGTAGGTTGTGAGTGACAAAAACCAATATTATGGTCACGGTAAAATATTAAACGCGTGGCGAAAAAGAGACGATTTGTTTCCCTCTAAAACAACGCGCTTTTTTTCAACTTTTACCAATTCGAGCGGGTTAAAATCTACTACCCTATATATCATCATCATTGTTATTTCCTTTACCGCCATCCCTTTCTTGATCTCAAATTCTCTACACCAGTTCATTTACACCAATTCTGGTATCAAATGGCCGATAATCAACGCTCCCTTAATTACTGGTATGTGAAGAATACCCGTATTTTTTTGGTTTACAGTAACAGGAGAAGAAGATCCTTCAAGTCCCACAAATCTGTGATTAAACACAACGATGAGAACATCCTGAGGCAACTCCATGCGTAGAAGATTCCTGATTATTTTGCCTACTTTGTTGAGGCAACGAAATTATTTCGTGTCCTTGATACAAAATTCAATGAATTTGAATATGAAGAAAATGAAGAAGATGATCAAGAAGATGAAGAAGATGAAGAAGATGAAGAAGATGATGATGATGACGATGCAAGTTCAGGATACATATCCGAAGATTGCAGTGATCCGGATAATTAATTAATGGATGTTTATGTTTAATTATGAACAAATTAAGAACAATATTTTATATGTTTATTTAGTTATGATATTAGTAGTTATAATTGAATATATGATGGTTATATATGTTTATCATGTTTGATTATCTTGTGATATGGCCACTCATATTAAACATTGGTTGCGTGACAAACTATGACAAATGGTCACGGTATATTAATTTTAGGTGGCTAAAAGAAGAATACCAACAGTGTACGGCGCTTGTAATCATTACTATTTCATTTACTTTTTCATTTACTTTATCTTTCAAATCTCCATCTACCACGCCCCTCGAGTATCAATATATACTTAATTATCTCTGTATCAGTTTTCATCATCATTTCCACCATGACCCTTTTCTCTCAGTCTTTCTCTCTCTGTTTTTCATCCATCATCGCCATCAAAAAATGTGGAATTGGCGTCATCCGTATGTGGAAAACGGTAATTTATCATCTTCACCACTGAAATTCGATTGAAATTTTCGTCTCAGATTTGGTAATTTTTTCTTGTGCAGGGAAAGATTGCACTATGTATATCCTGCAAGCAGATTTTAAGTTATTGTGGAAACCATGGAGACGAGGAGTCTCTAATGGTTCATACAAATGCTTTACTGAGAGTAGATTTTAAGTTATTGTGTAATTTTATAACAGTCAGCAGTAAGGGCACATGTTGAGGTTTGCAGCACTTGTATTCTTCAGGTGCTTCTCTCCCTTTTTGGCCCCACGAGCCTGATTTTTCTTCGGCCACTTCTTCTCCCTTTTGGCCCCATGAACCCGATTTATCTTCAGCCACTTCTTCACCATTTTCAGTTGATCATAAGCAAGTGCATGTGAGAAAGCAAAGAGGGACTTGTTCTCTCTTTTCACTTGATCAGAAGCAAGTGCATGTGAGAAGAAAAGAGGGATTTTCTTCAGCCACTTCTTCTCCCTTTTAAGTTAGTAGTTTTTCAGTTGTAATTTTGTAGATCAATGTATTAATAGAATCATACCCTTTGGATTATGTATTTAATTGTGTTTGTTAAAGCAGCAGTTGATTTTGTTTGTTTATTTTTGACTTTTATTGACTCTGGTTTGGTCAAAGAGAGGAGACCTGCAGGCACAATCAAAAAAAGGAAACACTTGACTAAAAATTAAGATCCATAATATTCCAGAATACATAAAGAAAAAAACCAAATATTGTTGATACTGTAATCTGCTAAGATTCAAAAACATTACAATGATCAATTAATCGTTTTACGTAATATCATTCCAGTACAGTCAGCTCTATGGTAAACATTGTCACATGTATCTATGGGTGGCAATACATTATCGTTGTGAGGAAAAACTACCGTACTAAATTCTTCATTGGCATCGTCTTCATAATAATCTCTGTAATTTTTGGGAGGTGTCATAAAGAGAATATGCAGTTTTTTATCCAGCTGGTCTTTGACGTAAAACAACTGTCATGCTTGTGACGCGAAAATGAACGGGTCCTCCTTGTGACCTAGTCTTTTAAGGTTGACCAAAGTGTAACCAAGACTATCTTTTTTGACCCCCTGTGTATTCTCAACCCAGTCGCACATAAATAGAGGGATGCTTTTAATATGGTATTCTAGTAGCCATATCTCTTTTAAAACCCCATAGTAAGGTTTTTGTCCATAGGTTAATACCTCGTTAGAGATGCGCATGTCATTTACCTCTACACCAACCCCGCTGTTCTGGTAAACCCAACCGTCTCGAGATTTTGTATGAAATGAATAGCCATTGATGTCATATTCTTCATATTTCCTCACGCTTCTGTGCGGACCATGTGAAATCCACCTAACGCTCTCTGATATAGTTTCTAGGGACTCCGCCATCTCTTTTTCAACCTGAAATTCATAGTAGGTTCATCAAGAGAGTTCATTAGGAATATGAAGGTTATAGTTCTTCCAAAAATAAAATAAAGTTATTCCGGACAACTCAGGTCAGTTGTTCCGGGAAGTTACAGTTCATTCGTAATTAAAACTATAAGAAAATAGTTTCGGTTCACCAGGAAGGTTATAGTTCATCCGGATAGAAAATAGAGTTGTTCCGGACAACTCAGGTCAGTTGTTCCGGAAAGTTACAGTTCATCCGGAATTAAAACTATAAGAAAATAGTTTCACTTCACCAGGAAGGTTATAGTTCATCCGGATAGAAAATAGAGTTGTTGGGGACAACTCAGGTCAGTTGTTCCGGAAAGTTACAGTTCATCCGGAATTAAAACTATAAGAAAATAGTTTCAGTTCATCAGGAAGGTTATAGTTCATCCGGATAGAAAATAGAGTTCTTCCAGACAACTCAGGTCAGTTGTTCAGGAAAGTTATAGTTCATCCGGAATTAAAACAATAAGCAAATTTAGCTGACCTTGTTGCGTAACCATTTACCAAATGTTGTGCTCTACTTCTTAGTCAGCTCATTTAGTCTACTACCGGGATGTTCCTTTTCCAAAAATTTCATGTGTTCTCTGCAATTACATGAATTGAAGTTATGTATAAAAGTTTATAAATAATTAAACAGATCAAAAAAGGTTAATAATCTAAATTACTTACTCGATATAATGCTCAATTTCAGGCGTATTTAGCAACAAATATAAATGCGCTTTCGATAGGAGCTCTGGAGAGACTTCATCTGATCTACCAGCTGACCCAAGATTTCCATCAGCACTGCTATGCTTTTTAGTTGGAACACCAATAGTTGTGATGTTTTCTTAGTATTCGCTGAGAAACTCAATCGTTTCTTCTACAATGTTCTCCTCAGCAATGCACCCTTCTGGATAAGTTTTGTTTCTCACGTGGCCCTTAATTACCTTCATACACCTTTCAAATGGATACATGCATCGAAAGCATATTGGGCGACATAATTTTACCTCCCTAGTAAGGTGCACCGTCAAATCAAGCATAACATCAAAAAATGATGGCGGGAAATATTTCTCAAGCAGGCATAGTGTGACACAAAGATCTGCTTGCAATTTATCTAGTTCTTCGACGTTGATCTCTTTGCTGCATATTGATTTGAAAGAAAACAGAGCCTGATAATAGCATATCTTGTCGGTTGAGGCATGACTGACCGAATTGCAATTGGCAGAAACTGTTGCATCAGCAAATGATAGTCATGTGACTTGAGCCCCACAAGTTTCTTGTCCTTTAGACTAACCAAACTAGAAAGTTACAACAATAGCCTTGTGGAACCTTCAAGTTATACAACGTGTCACAAAATGTTTCCTTTTCATCTTTTTGTAACGTGTAACACGCTGCAGGAAGTACTATTTTGTTCTTGTTCTGTTTAGGATGCAACTCTGGTCTTAACCCCAAAAAGTTCAGATCCTTTCTAGCATTCAGTCCATCCTTTGTCTTTCCTGGAAGGTTGAGCAGAGTTCCAACAAGACTCTCAGCCACATTATTTTCAATATGCATGAAATCAATGCAATGTTGGACACTATTTTGCCTTCAATATCTAAGTCTTCGAAACTATATATTGAATTTCTTCCAATATGGTGGCTTCTCTTTGTTTTTTCTTTTTCTCTTATCAATCTTCCCCCCTCTTCCGGTTGAGGTCCCTGGGATTTCTGAATCAGTACACCTTAACCCCTTTCCCCATTTGTTATTGATATGTTGAACTTCGTTGTATATCTGTTCCCCAGTCATGGGAACTGCAACATGAATCAACTCTTGTTTACCTTCGAAGGCCTCTGTTTGCTTTCGAAAGGCATGCGTATATGGTAGATATCTTCTGTGACTAGCATAACACTGCTTGGCTGAGAAAGGAAGCCTAATGCATTTAGTTTCTTCCCGATATACCACACAACCATGGAATCCACTGTACGGGCAACCACAAAGTGTACCAAGTGCAGGGTAATCATTCTCATGGTCCTCAGTGAAATTGTCTTCAGTAGCTCTGACCATTTCTATCGTTTGATATGCATCGAATGGCATTCCGGAATCAAAAGATGATTCCTTGTGAAGCTCATCTCCTGCGGGCTCGTCTTCCTCTCCGTGTTTAGTCCACATTGTATAAGTCAGATCGAATCCCTTTGAAAACAAATGCTAATCTACATCATCAACATTATAAGAGTAATGGTTTAGACAATTAACACAGGGACGTGGAATTTCCATCTTTTTCAAACTTGTTGTCACACCCCCAAATAACCGCTAACGGAGTTTATACCGTTAAGGGGTGCACACAGACCAGGACCACAACCATTAGTTACAAATACTAAATGAATCAGAGTAAAGTCCAAGCATCAATAATAAAAACAGTTTCAAAATATACGCAGCGGAAAATTATTTGTCTTAGCACTAACCACGTGCTTTACATGAACAAGTCATTGTATTAAATCCCCAAATTTAGTTTAAAATAAACAAAGTCTTCAAGTGCCATGCCAACCTCTAGCGGATACTCCTCAACGATCTGCAAAAGTGAAAACCACACAAGTGTCAACCTAACGGTTGGTGAGTTCACGGTGGGCATGACATGCATTGGCCCAGTCTCAATAATCGTATGTATCAACATATATAAGTAGTATGGTTTTGCAAAACATTACCAAGAGTTTGTTTACTGAATATGCACTAGTTATGTAAAAGTTAAAGCAGTCAACCGATATCGCGGGTAGCTAATCCGGTTTCCATGCACTAAGGAAGTCGTACTAGGGCTGAAAGCTGACGTAACAGTGTGCGGCATTTGCCGTTGGTTTGTGCCTCCAGTTGTGTCCCATTTGGGATGCCCACAACTAAGAACAGGCTGATATTGTACTCCGTTCGGCCCCCGGCCGGTTGGTTACACATTTGTGTACCGCGGAGCAGGGTTTGTCAAACCCTCAGTAGATCTACCCAACATCCCCTCGCTTTCCAGATCATCAGTACTAAGTTGAGGTCTTTAAGTTTTTAAGCATCCTTAGAAATCATGTGATATCATTTGGTTTAGACTTTAACCTACACTAGTCATATTAAAATGTTTATTCTGGATTTCATCGGAAATCCCAAAAAGAGTTTAAGTATCATAATAGTTGGTTCCGGATTTCATTTGAAACCCCAAGGATGGACAGTTGCAAGTGTTCCCCATAAAACACTCCAACTTCCATAACAGGTATCCCATTAGGCAATACCTCCAATTGTCAGCGTTGTTTTCCGTTTAGTATGTTCGTTGTGACCCAAACGGGCTCACAAGTAAAGGGTTTGTGAAACTCACCTTAGGTTGCTCAGCTACACTTGTTAATCCAATTTATGTTTGCTAACGAAGACCTAGTAATCACATTAAGGTCTTAGGTGTTAGGTTGTGTCTAAACTTTAACTTAACGTCACTATGGCCCATAGCATAGCACGTTGGAACTAAGACTCGACATAACGACACACGACACCGATGGTTGATCATAAACAAGGGTTCACATATTACAGAAATCAAACATGTATCATCATAGCATAATCATGTAAGTCATGGCATAACATTCAAGCAAATTGCACAAGTTTGGGTTCTGGTCATAGTTTCGCTAGCAGTTTCGCTAGTTAATTTCGCTAGGTGCACGGGCAGCACTTTCGCTAGGCTGTACCCGATAACACAGTTTCGCTAGGCTAGTTTCGCCCGAAACTGTTGACACAGTTTCGCTGGCCTAGTTTCGCCCGAAACTGGTTTGAACTTTCGTTCAGGGAATTTCGCTCGGTAATTTCGCTCGAGCTGGTCTGGTTTGGTTTACCCGGCGAAACTATAGTTTCGCTAGGCAGTGTCGCTCGGAGGAACTATACAGTTTCGCTGGATAGTTTCGCCCTATGAACATACAGTTTCGCTAGTCGCAAGAAAAACTCGAAAAACTAACAAAAATCTTTCTAACAGCCTCTATACTTTGTGTAAATCATTTCTGAGCACATATAAGCATTTAGGAACATCAAAGAAGCATTTTTATCATCAATAACACAGATTTACATCATCAAATCGCCAAATATGCATTTTTAACCTAAAATGACCTAATAATCATGAATCTTCATTATGGTTGGATTTTGAACGTAAAGTTGGAGACTTTATCACAGATCTAGCATCCCTAATCATAAATACAGAAGATCTAACAAGTTCATGAAGGATTGAGCATGCTTTATGAAGAAACATATAGAAAATGCATGTAAATGGGTTTTGGAGACTCACGGTTGATCGAGGATCGATGGATGCTCTCTACCAACAGTGATGATAGCAGCAAATGGTGATATCTCAGCTGGTCCAGAAATCTCAGAGGGTGTGTGTGTGTTTTTGGAGAATGGGTTGCAAATGGGAGGGCTAGGGTTTATTAAGATATTATATATCAGGGCCCAGTTTCGCTGGCAGTTTCGCTTGCTAGCGAAACTGGCTCTGATCTCGTGTAAGTCAGGCAGCTTAGCTAGCTACCGGGCGAACTATAGTTTCGCTCGGTAGTTTCGCTGGAAACTAAAATCATACAAATTTATCACATAATCCATAATTCACAATTCGTCATGCTATTCATAATATTTAAATCATGCATTTCAAATCACATTGCACATAATGACAATAAACAATTGAACACATAACATGTATGGACGGGTTTGGTGATCAACCAAAGGACGTGGACGTATTCGGCCTAGTTAAGCATTAGTTACTAAGTTAACACTTATAATCGTAACTAACGGACTTGTCTAACGGAAGTTAACCTTGAAATTCTCGGGTGTCACACTTGTAACAGCAAAGTTTAAGAATGATTTAACTCCATCCTCATATGATTTCGAGGTTCTATTGGTTAGCATCCAAGACTTATCCATGTTTGTTTTGCTAACAGATACAACAGCAAAGATTATTAAAAACGATTGTTTTGCTAATCCCTTGACCATAGTTTCTTGGTGTATTTGTCATGTTCTCAAGTTGGTCATGAGCATTTATGAGACCGTTTATTTTCTTAGTTTCCATATGCAACCTTTGATACAAAGTTAAACGCTCGGTCTCATAGTGATCAGTTTTGGCTTTATTGCTCAAGTTCTGTGTCTCATGTTGTCTTAAATTTGACAACTCATTTTCTCTATCTCCTTTTAGTTGATGGAGTTCAGAGATGAGAGAGTTTATTTCTTCTTTAAAAGTTGTAAACTTTTAGAGTTTTTTTGAAGAACTTTGTAGATTATAGACATGTTGTTGAATTGAAAAATTAGATCAGTATGAGAGGAGCTTACTTGTTTCTCATGTGAAACTTCAGAGAGATTAGATGAGTAAGACTCATCATCAGCCATAAGACATCTGTTTATATGACATTCTTCTTCAGATGATGAATCTGAGTCCTAGTTTTTAACTTCAGCCATTAATGTTTTTTCTCTCTGCATGGCATGTTCATACTTTCTTTTATAGTATGCTGCATCTTTTAGTTTTTGATTCTTGCATTCAGAGGCATAGTGGCTCATTATTCCACATTTGAAGCACTTTATTTCACTTTTGTCAACTTCAGGTTTGATAAATTTTGAAGGTTGTTTCTTGCTTTCTTTTCTTTTTGGAAACTTTTTCTGGTTGACCACGAGGGATTCCTTTTGTTGAATCTCCCAAACTGTTTAGTCAGTAGTGCTAATGATTTTTCAAATGTCTCATTTTCTGTTTCACTTTCAGAATATTCTATTTCTGAGTCACTTAAATCTTTTCTTTTTGAATGGATTGGCTCTTGTTTAGTGTTTATTTTTCTCTTTTCAGAGTAAAGAGCCAGTGGATTGACTTTGGTTTTGGAGATGTCCGGTATTTAAGACTCTTGAGAGTCTAGAATACAGAAGAGATCATTTAGGATTTTCTCTTCCAAATCCAAAGTTGATTGGAGATTCATGGTTAGACTTCTCCATTCATGAAGAAGGCTATTTATAAATTTAATATTTGTTTCCCCAAAATTAAATCATACCTTGAGTTTCCATGGATGTTTGTTCGAACAGGTGAGGATACTTTTTCTTCATCTGATCCTCTCGTTCCCACGTATATTCTGGTCCACGCTTTGAGTTCCATCGCACCTTGACGATCGGAATCTTGCTACGTTTGAGGGTCTTCTCCTCGCGTCCCATGATTTCTACTGGTTGCTCGATGAATCTTAGATGTTCATCAATTACCAGTTCCTCCAAAGGAATTATTTCTGTCTCTTCAGCCAGGCATTTCTTGAGATTAGACATGTGAAACACGTTGTGAACTCCATCGAGTTCGGCTGGGAGTTTCAATCGGTAGGCTACCGGGCCTACTTCCCCAATAATTTCAAACGGACCGATGTAGCGAGGATTCAACTTTCCACGCTTTCCGAAGCGTATCACTCCCTTCCAGGGAGATACCTTCAACAATACTTTGTCACCCACTTCGAACTTTAGAGGTTTACGGCGTTTGTCGGCATAGTTCTTCTGTCTATCTCGTGCTGCAGCTATCCGCTTTCTGATTTGGATTATGCGTTCAGTCGTGTCGTGAATGATTTCTGGTCCAGTGAGTCCTTTCTCACCTGTTTCGGCCCAACACACGGGCGATCTGCATTTTCTGCCATATAGTGCTTCAAATGGTGCTGCACCGATGCTTGAATGATAGCTGTTATTGTAGGAGAACTCCACCAACGGAAGGTGAGCTTCCCAGTCTTTTCCGAAATCGAGAACACAAGCTCGGAGCATATCTTCTAGTGTTTGAATGGTTCTTTCCGTCTGACCATCGGTCTGCGGGTGATAAGCCGTGCTCATATCAAGTCTGGTCCCCAATGCTTCATGCATAGATTGCCATAATCGTGAGGTAAATCGTGGATCTCGGTCGGAGATAATAGTCTTAGGCACACCATGACGCGCCACAATTCGGTCGATGTATAGCTTCGTTAGCCTTTCCATGTTGTCATTTTCCTTCATCGGGATAAAATGTGCGGATTTGGTTAAGCGATCAATGATAACCCAAATCGCATCTGGTCGATTCGATCGATGAGGTAATCCTGTTACAAAATCCATTGAGATATCCTCCCATTTCCATTCTGGGATCTTTGGTTGCTGTAATAGCCCAGAAGGATTTTGGTACTCAATCTTAACTCTTGAACATGTTAAACACTTAGCCACATATCGCGCGATGTCGGCTTTCATATTTGGCCACCAATACAGGTTCTTTAAGTCTTGGTACATCTTATCAGATCCTGGATGTACCGAATACCTCGACTTGTGAGCCTCGTCCATCACGAGCTCACGGAGATTTCCCAGCAGAGGAACCCAGATTCTGTCGTTATAATATCGGAGTCCATCGGACTTAATTTCAGAATTTCCATCTACCCCTCGTAGTGCTTCAGCTGCGAAGTTTTCTTCTTTCAGAGCTTCTCTTTGAGCATCGCGGATTCGATCCGGCAGTCCCGAATGAATGGTGAGTTGTAGCGCTCGTACCCTTCGAGGCTTTTCATACTCTTTTCTGCTTAAGGCGTCAGCCACAACATTGGCTTTTCCCGGGTGATACTTGATTGCCAAATCATAATCGTTCAGTAACTCGACCCACCTTCGTTGTTGCGTGTTGAGATCCTTTTGATCAAAGATGTGCTGTAAGCTTTTGTGGTCAGTAAATATTGTGCACTTTGTTCCATAAAGGTAATGTCTCCAAATCTTGAGTGCATGCACAACAACTCCCATCTCTAAATCATGCGTTGTATAATTTTTCTCAGTATCCTTCAGTTGCCTGGACCCATAGGCAATCACTTTGTCCCGTTGCATCAACACGCAACCGAGTCCTTGGATAGATGCATCACAGTAGACCACAAAGTCGTCAATCCCATCGGGTAACGCGAGAATTGGAGCAGAACATAACATGTCTTTGAGAGTTTGAAAGGCGCGTTCCTCTTTTTCACCCCACCTATACTGCACTCCTTTGTGCGTCAAAGCCGTTAAGGGTTGAGCCAATTGAGAGAAACCCTTGATAAACCTTCGGTAATATCCGGCAAGTCCCAAAAATTGTCGGATTTCGGTCGGCGCTCTAGGTGTAGACCAATTCTTGATAGCTTCCACTTTAGACGGGTCGACATGGATTCCTTCCTCATTAACGATGTGTCCAAGAAACTGGACTTCGCGTATCCAAAAATCGCACTTCGAAAACTTGGCGTAGAGTTGTTCCTTACGAAGTAATTCCAAGATAAGACGCAGATGATTCTCGTGTTCTTCCTTCGTTTTGGAGTAGATCAAAATATCATCAATGAAGACTATTACAAACTTGTCGAGGTACGGCTTGCACACTCGATTCATCAAATCCATGAATACCGCAGGTGCATTGGTTAGCCCAAACGGCATAACCAGGAACTCGTAATGACCATACCGTGTTCTGAATGCAGTCTTAGAAATATCCTCGTCTCGAACACGAAGTTGATGGTATCCTGACCGTAGATCAATCTTCGAGAAGTAACTTGAACCTTGAAGCTGGTCGAAGAGATCGTCGATTCTAGGTAATGGGTACCGATTCTTGATCGTGACTTTGTTAAGCTCTCGGTAGTCGATGCACATCCGGAACGTTCCATCTTTCTTCTTTACAAATAACACCGGAGCTCCCCACGGAGACGAACTTGGACGGATAAATCCCTTGTCGAGTAGCTCTTGGAGTTGTGCAGATAGTTCATTGAGTTCACTTACAGCCAAACGATACGGAGCGCGCGCAATCGGTGCGGCTCCAGGAGCTAGATCGATTCCAAACTCAACCTGTCGGAACGGAGGCAAACCAGGCAGATCTTCAGGAAATACATCTTGGAAGTCGCGGACTATCGGGTAGTCGTTGATTCTGCGCTCGGGAAGTGTCGAGTCAGTGACGTTTGCAAGAATCGCGAAGTGACCTTTACGAAGGCACTTTTGAGCTTTGAGATACGAAATAATTCCGGTGACCGTTCCACCTTTTTCGCCCTGAACTGATAACACTTCACCTCCTTCGAGTGGAATACGGACCACTTTTTCTTGACACAGAATTTCGGCTCGATTCTCAGATAACCAGTCCATTCCTACTATAACGTCAAAACTACCAATCGGGAAGGGCATAAGATCAATTCCTAACGTATGGTCGGCTAATTCTAACTTACAGTCCTTCACTATTTGAGTTGTATCATGAAGTTTACCATTCGCTAATTCTACCACATACTTAGCATCTAGGTCAATTGGTTTAGCCTTAATTAGTCTAGCAAACTTATTGGAAATAAAACTTCTTTCAGCACCAGAATCAAATAAAACAGTAGCAAAGAAACCATTCAATATAAATTTACCGTTGATCACGTTGGCATCGTTGCGAGCTTCTCCTTGGCCCATGACAAAAGCACGACCTCTACCATTCCCGCCATTACCATTTCCACCGTTTCCATTCCCATCATTGTTTCCCTGGTTACCGTTGTTACCATTTCCCTGTCTACGCAATCGCGGACAATCTTTCTTCATGTGGCCCTGCGCACCACATTCAAAACAACCACGAGCCCCACCATTGTTGTTGTTGTTCAGATTGTTTCCTGGCCCGTTACGGTTGTTCACATTTCCTCTGTTGTTGTTTGCCCCTTGATTCTGACCATTGTTGTTCAGCCTCTGCAAATTGGTCCAGCAGTTGTTGGCCTCATGACCCAATTTCCCACATCTTCCACATTCCAGACCCTTGCTACACATACCCCTGTGGTGCTTCTCACACTTGTTACAAAACGGAGCCTTGCCTTTGTAGTTCCCATTCCCGCCTTGGCGGTTGTTGCTCCCACTGTTGCTGCCATAGTTGAAAGTGGACCTTGTGTTGTCAGGTCGCTTATTTTGATACTGGGAGTTTGAGGATCTCCCGGATTGGTTCACAGACATTGCTGGAGCTTCTTCTTCAGCCTTTCTTTTGCCACTTAAGGCGGTCTTTTCAGAGCTTCTGGCAGGTAGTGTACCCCTTTCAACCTCTTGATCAGTTAACTTGTGAGCCAGACGGATGGCTTGCTGTACGGTTACTGGGTTGCTAGCAGTTACCAGACTCTTGATTTGGGGTACGAGACCCTCCAGATAACGCTCAATGCGCTTGAACTCAGCGTCGACCATAGACGGACACAGTGCTGTGTACTCGTGGTATCGTGCAGTGTACGCTTCGACTTCAGACCCAATCATTTTGGAGTTCAGAAATTCTCCTTCGAGCTTCTTGACTTGATCGCGTGGACAGTATTCCTCCATAATCAGTTCTTTGAACGCTCCCCATTCCATGTTGTTAGCCGCATCATTCCCAATCATTTGAATCTCAGCGTTCCACCAAGACAGAGCTACACCTTCGAATGTACCAGTAGCAAACTTCACTTTGTTTTCGGCCGGGCAGTTACACATGGAGAAGACTTTTTCTGACTTCTCAATCCATCTGAGGAGACCTACCGCTCCTTCTTCACCAGAGAATGTCATTGGCTTGCAGTCCATGAAAGTTTTGAAGGTACAGTGATGGACGTTTCCATGGGCAGCAATTGTAGCTTGCACGGCTGCCACGGCGGCTTGCACATGCTCGTTGATCATCGCTTGCAGTTGTGCAGGCGTCAGATTAATGTTGTTCCTTCCCGCTCTTCCAGACATTTTCTGGATAGTGAAAGTAGACAGTGTTCAGTCACAGTTATATTCTATACATATCCCATAATATGTATATTAGCAATTTCCCGTTATCCCTCTATTAGTCCAGAAAAATTTTGTGCATAATCGAGGCGTCGTCGAAGAACGTCAGAATTCGTAAGTACTATCGTCGAAAGTCGGCTTTCCCATAAAAGTCACCGCCGGCGTAGTCGTCGTAGCAGAAACCAGGACGTAGCGCGTAGCATCGTTTCGTTGTCGCTTTCCCTCGAAGTAGTGTGTATTAACGTTCGCGTTTCGTGTTCGTGTGTGAAAATTTCCTAAGGTTTTCCGTTAGACTTCCTAGACACGGTCTATATATATATCTATACGTATATATATACATATGAAGTATTTACTTACACAGCAGAGTGAGTATCCCAGGTTGGCACGTGAAAAATTTGTTTTGGGAATTTGTTTGTTTGTTTGTAACTAAGGTTTCAAGTTGCAGTTTCCAAATCGTTTTCAAAAATGATTCCAGTTCTCTGCAACTTATGGCTCTGATACCAATCTGTCACACCCCCAAATAACCGCTAACGGAGTTTATACCGTTAAGGGGTGCACACAGACCAGGACCACAACCATTAGTTACAAATACTAAATGAATCAGAGTAAAGTCCAAGCATCAATAATAAAAACAGTTTCAAAATATACGCAGCGGAAAATTATTTGTCTTAGCACTAACCACGTGCTTTACATAAACAAGTCATTGTATTAAATCCCCAAATTTAGTTTAAAATAAATAAAGTCTTCAAGTGCCATGCCAACCTCTAGCGGATACTCCTCAACGATCTGCAAAAGTGAAAACCACACAAGTGTCAACCTAACGGTTGGTGAGTTCACGGTGGGCATGACATGCATTGGCCCAGTCTCAATAATCGTATGTATCAACATATATAAGTAGTATGGTTTTGCAAAACATTGCCAAGAGTTTGTTTACTGAATATGCACTAGTTATGTAAAAGTTAAAGCAGTCAACCGATATCGCGGGTAGCTAATCCGGTTTCCATGCACTAAGGAAGTCGTACTAGGGTTGAAAGCTGACGTAACAGTGTGCGGCATTTGCCGTTGGTTTGTGCCTCCAGTTGTGTCCCATTTGGGATGCCCACAACTAAGAACAGGCTGATATTGTACTCCGTTCGGCCCCCGGCCGGTTGGTTACACATTTGTGTACCGCGGAGCAGGGTTTGTCAAACCCTCAGTAGATCTACCCAAC
Source organism: Deinandra increscens subsp. villosa (assembly GCA_039602395.1). Taxonomy (NCBI): domain Eukaryota; kingdom Viridiplantae; phylum Streptophyta; class Magnoliopsida; order Asterales; family Asteraceae; genus Deinandra; species Deinandra increscens. Next base: position 37,815 of record JBCNJP010002592.1, on the reverse strand, counting down.
ATCCCCTCGCTTTCCAGATCATCAGTACTAAGTTGAGGTCTTTAAGTTTTTAAGCATCCTTAGAAATCATGTGATATCATTTGGTTTAGACTTTAACCTACACTAGTCATATTAAAATGTTTATTCTGGATTTCATCGGAAATCCCAAAAAGAGTTTAAGTATCATAATAGTTGGTTCCGGATTTCATTTGAAACCCCAAGGATGGACAGTTGCAAGTGTTCCCCATAAAACACTCCAACTTCCATAACAGGTATCCCATTAGGCAATACCTCCAATTGTCAGCGTTGTTTTCCGTTTAGTATGTTCGTTGTGACCCAAACGGGCTCACAAGTAAAGGGTTTGTGAAACTCACCTTAGGTTGCTCAGCTACACTTGTTAATCCAATTTATGTTTGCTAACGAAGACCTAGTAATCACATTAAGGTCTTAGGTGTTAGGTTGTGTCTAAACTTTAACTTAACGTCACTATGGCCCATAACATAGCACGTTGGAACTAAGACTCGACATAACGACACACGACACCGATGGTTGATCATAAACAAGGGTTCACATATTACAGAAATCAAACATGTATCATCATAGCATAATCATGTAAGTCATGGCATAACATTCAAGCAAATTGCACAAGTTTGGGTTCTGGTCATAGTTTCGCTAGCAGTTTCGCTAGTTAATTTCGCTAGGTGCACGGGCAGCACTTTCGCTAGGCTGTACCCAATAACACAGTTTCGCTAGGCTAGTTTCGCCCGAAACTGTTGACACAGTTTCGCTGGCCTAGTTTCGCCCGAAACTGGTTTGAACTTTCGTTCAGGGAATTTCGCTCGGTAATTTCGCTCGAGCTGGTCTGGTTTGGTTTACCCGGCGAAACTATAGTTTCGCTAGGCAGTGTCGCTCGGAGGAACTATACAGTTTCGCTGGATAGTTTCGCCCTATGAACATACAGTTTCGCTAGTCGCAAGAAAAACTCGAAAAACTAACAAAAATCTTTCTAACAGCCTCTATACTTTGTGTAAATCATTTCTAAGCACATATAAGCATTTAGGAACATCAAAGAAGCATTTTTATCATCAATAACACAGATTTACATCATCAAATCGCCAAATATGCATTTTTAACCTAAAATGACCTAATAATCATGAATCTTCATTATGGTTGGATTTTGAACGTAAAGTTGGAGACTTTATCACAGATCTAGCATCCCTAATCATAAATACAGAAGATCTAACAAGTTCATGAAGGATTGAGCATGCTTTATGAAGAAACATATAGAAAATGCATGTAAATGGGTTTTGGAGACTCACGGTTGATCGAGGATCGATGGATGCTCTCTACCAACAGTGATGATAGCAGCAAATGGTGATATCTCAGCTGGTCCAGAAATCTCAGAGGGTGTGTGTGTGTTTTTGGAGAAAAGGTTGCAAATGGGAGGGCTAGGGTTTATTAAGATATTATATATCAGGGCCCAGTTTCGCTGGCAGTTTCGCTTGCTAGCGAAACTGGCTCTGATCTCGTGTAAGTCAGGCAGCTTAGCTAGCTACCGGGGGAACTATAGTTTCGCTCGGTAGTTTCGCTGGAAACTAAAATCATACAAATTTATCACATAATCCATAATTCACAATTCGTCATGCTATTCATAATATTTAAATCATGCATTTCAAATCACATTGCACATAATGACAATAAACAATTGAACACATAACATGTATGGACGGGTTTGGTGATCAACCAAAGGACGTGGACGTATTCGGCCTAGTTAAGCATTAGTTACTAAGTTAACACTTATAATCGTAACTAACGGACTTGTCTAACGGAAGTTAACCTTGAAATTCTCGGGTGTCACACTTGTAACAGCAAAGTTTAAGAATGATTTAACTCCATCCTCATATGATTTCGAGGTTCTATTGGTTAGCATCCAAGACTTATCCATGTTTGTTTTGCTAACAGATACAACAGCAAAGATTATTAAAAACGATTGTTTTGCTAATCCCTTGACCATAGTTTCTTGGTGTATTTGTCATGTTCTCAAGTTGGTCATGAGCATTTATGAGACCGTTTATTTTCTTAGTTTCCATATGCAACCTTTGATACAAAGTTAAACGCTCGGTCTCATAGTGATCAGTTTTGGCTTTATTGCTCAAGTTCTGTGTCTCATGTTGTCTTAAATTTGACAACTCATTTTCTCTATCTCCTTTTAGTTGATGGAGTTCAGAGATGAGAGAGTTTATTTCTTCTTTAAAAGTTGTAAACTTTTAGAGTTTTTTTGAAGAACTTTGTAGATTATAGACATGTTGTTGAATTGAAAAATTAGATCAGTATGAGAGGAGCTTACTTGTTTCTCATGTGAAACTTCAGAGAGATTAGATGAGTAAGACTCATCATCAGCCATAAGACATCTGTTTATATGACATTCTTCTTCAGATGATGAATCTGAGTCCTAGTTTTTAACTTCAGCCATTAATGTTTTTTCTCTCTGCATGGCATGTTCATACTTTCTTTTATAGTATGCTGCATCTTTTAGTTTTTGATTCTTGCATTCAGAGGCATAGTGGCTCATTATTCCACATTTGAAGCACTTTATTTCACTTTTGTCAACTTCAGGTTTGATAAATTTTGAAGGTTGTTTCTTGCTTTCTTTTCTTTTTGGAAACTTTTTCTGGTTGACCACGAGGGATTCCTTTTGTTGAATCTCCCAAACTGTTTAGTCAGTAGTGCTAATGATTTTTCAAATGTCTCATTTTCTGTTTCACTTTCAGAATATTCTATTTCTGAGTCACTTAAATCTTTTCTTTTTGAATGGATTGGCTCTTGTTTAGTGTTTATTTTTCTCTTTTCAGAGTAAAGAGCCAGTGGATTGACTTTGGTTTTGGAGATGTCCGGTATTTAAGACTCTTGAGAGTCTAGAATACAGAAGAGATCATTTAGGATTTTCTCTTCCAAATCCAAAGTTGATTGGAGATTCATGGTTAGACTTCTCCATTCATGAAGAAGGCTATTTATAAATTTAATATTTGTTTCCGCATTTGATTTAGAAACATTGAACTTTCTTAGATTGTTGATTATTGTGGCAAATTGGTTGTAAGTGTTTAAGAGTGACTCACTTGGGAGTGATTGAAAGATTCATACTTGTTTAATGTCTTAGTTCTCTTATTTCTTTTCATTTTCTCTCCTCCATCAAAAGTTTTTCAAGGGCATCCAATATTCCCTTGGCTGAGGTATTACAGTCAACTTGATAGAATATCTCATGGGGAAGAGCCATAATGAGAACTGTTTTGGCTCTGTCCTCATTTATTTCTTTGGTCTTGTCCTCTTCGCTCCACCGTTTTCTATTTTTGTGTATGGTGCGAGCTGGAACACCAACTGAGGTTTCAGTGTCGTTTATCTCAGGAATGTCGACTGTGGGACAGTGGGGTCCATTGACTATGGAATCCAATAGGGAACTCTCAACTTCTTTTAGGAAGTTGGTAATTCTTATTTTCCACTGTGGATATTCCTCCTTAGCAAGCATAGGGGGTTTTGTTATTGAGCCAAGTGATTTCCCATTATTCCAACTTGAAGACATTTTTGAGGGAATGTTAAAGAAAAGATGTTAAAGAGCAAGATCCTTGAATGTTGGCTTATTCAATCTGCTCTGATACCAATTGTTGGGTCCCGTGTGGGGCTCTTTAACCATATTGGCACAATTTGATTTAAACAAGATGAACAAGTTGTGGAAAGTAAATCAAATTGGAAGACAACAATTCATAAAAAGGGTTTTTCTGTATATCACAAATGTAAATAATGGTTTACACGAGTTTATAGTATAACAATATATCAACAGAAAGAACTTTTCTATGGGAGTAGGTTGTAATTGCTTTGAGAAGCTTGTGAATTGTGTGCTTGTTATCTTGCATTCTTTGGTGAAGTCCGCTTGCTATTTATATGAAGTAGTGGCGAGTTACAAGCGAATAATGTGGTTGAGTACGATTGAATTTGGAGTGTGTCAGAGTATATAGAGATAAATTGAGAATATTAAATTTATCTCTTTTCAACTTTCTTCAACTAATTTCGTGTTTAATGCCAAGTTGGTATTCACTTTTACTTGTTCTTCACACAAAGGCAGATTTGTTCTTCTCGTAAACTTTATATTCTGATAGTCCAAAACTCCTTCAGGACTCTTCTTTGAAGACTAGTAATGCTTCCCATTAGAGGCCTTCTACAGAAATGAGGGATTCTGTAGAATCTAGTATGTAGAGAACTACTTTGGAAATTCCGGAGTAGTTCTGTATGAATACAGAAATCTGTATACCGTACAGATTTTCATATCCTTTCTCTTTTAAGGTATATCTTATCTTTTCTTCTAATACTTGACGGTTATCCGTTACATTTACATTGTGTTCTAACAAAGAACGAGTCTTGGTTAGAGTCACGCAATCAGGAGTGTGTTTCGGTCCGGTTTGTCATCATCTTCATACCGAAATTTATCTACGACCTTAAGATATGATCAGAAACTAAACTTCATTCGTGATTGTTCATTCCTAGTCTGGTCTTCTTCGTAAAGTTTTTTTTAAAAAAATGGTGGGTGGCATAATTAGGGTTTTGTGGGGAAGATGACATCCGACAGCCGCCTTTTCGTTTCCTTTTTTCTTCTTTTCCGAATTCCATTTCATCTCCAAACTGTTTAGGTACAAAACCTTTCCAGAACCACTGTGAACCATCTGAAGCATGTAGCCCGGTGGCCAGGGCGCTGGACTTGAGAGCTAGAGATCACGGGTTCGATCCTAGTGACCTCCACATATTTTTATATTTTTTGTCCTATGCTATGTTGAACTTTTTGTTAACTTGATTCCTTTACCATATTGCCTCTAGTCATATATTTTTTTTAAAAAGAGATTAAACCTCGTTGCTATTTGGTTAACTAGATTGTCTCCTTACTTTGGTTAAACATGTAGATTCAAACGAATAAATATAAATATATATATATATATATATATATATATATATATATTAAACTATATAGCGGATGTATACATGTGTACATATTTCATATTTTTGTGAAAGTATAAATATATATATAGACGTATTCATATTTGGATTATTTGAACCCTTGAACATTTTATATCATATATCATATATATATATATATATGTGTGTGTGTGTGTGTGTGTACTTCATTCTCGGTTTTATGGATGAATATATTAGTGGTCCATGATATAGTTTCGTCACATTTGTAATCATTATGATTTGACTGTGCCATCCTCAACTCGTTTGGGATTTATTATCTCCATCATGTTGTAATCGATATTATTCATCTTTCATCGTTGGCCTATAATTAGTCGTTTTCAATTAAACACGCACTTATGTAGATATGCTCGTTAGATGTTTGGTAGAGTACACAAGACCTGCTAGTTGCTAACTGTTGTTATTATTTATCTAAATTTGTTGTGCACCCAAATGTGAGTTTCACGGCCCCTTTTACCTATTTCCAATCCTGTTAGGGGAGATTAACATGCATGAACTTTAACTGTTTTGTTAATCATATCACCTGAATACTCGAGCACATGGATATTGAAAAGTCCTCACTTGAAAGTTACTATTAGTATTGTATTAGCGGGAAGTTAATGAGTAGTACTAATGGGTATGACAAGCCCCACCGGGATCACTCGCGGCGACTCGATTGGATAGCGAATGGGTGTTATAATGGTCCTTAGTCTTAATGAGGCAAAACTTAACGGTCGAGCTTTAGTAACTATGAACGTGCCTAGATTCTTGAAAATAGCCTAGCTAGCTATCTTGAACTGAACTTGAATTGTTGTTGAACGACTCAACCTTGAACTGAACTTAAACTATTTTTGAACTGACAAACCTGTGAACTCACCAACCTTTGTGTTGACCTTTTTAGCATGTTATTTCTCAGGTTGCGGATGTTCGAGTATCACAACTACGCATGCATGACTCTTTGAAACACTTTTGGTGACTTTAGAAAAGTCACGTCACCTTGGGTGACGATGTTTTTACTTAGATTTTTATTTGTATTTACGCTTCCGCATTTGTAAAACTCTGAATTTATAATTTAATGAAATATGAAACATTTTTTTATTAAGTATTGGTCGTTTGGTGTAACTAATGTACTGCGATCCTGGTTTGTCACGCTCCCTGCAGAAGTATACACGCGTGGATTTTTAGGGTGTGATAGAATTGTATCAGAGCCATTGGTTACAGCGAACTAAGATTCGTCTTATACTATAACTATTTTGCATTAGTTGCACATAAACATTTTGCTCTTGCATCGTGATACTCACTCCTACACGCACCTAGTTTATGATATGTCATCTACATCATCCAATCCCCTTATACTCTCGGCGAGGAGCCGGTTATTCTTGAGTCATTTTCCTTAACCTCTCTGAGTCGTGTACCTCTTGGTTCACATCCACGGACGACCATACGTCAAATCAGATCAGAGGATCACATCTTCACTCTTGACGAGTCATTTGCTATTCGGGATTACTCTAGACTGAAGGATTGAGCGTAGTACCCATACATTGGCGAGTGCTTACTTAGGAAGGTGGTGTGATACCTCTTCCTATTCTTAAACCTTTTTCTCCTAGTGTGTGAGATTCTTGTTGAACATAACCTCCCTGCGTCGCTCAACTCTCATGTTCAGGGAACGTAATCATGACGCGCTAATAGTGCAATCATTCAACTTCAGCAGTGGCAACATTGTGTGAATTCAAGTGGTTGCCCATAGGGCAATTCTATCTACCTCTATTACCTTGATCGTTCTCACATTTGCCTTGATCTTTTAAGATCCCCTCTTCTCGTTTCTATCGTGTTGTGCGTCGAGATAACACAACTTGGGAACAACTCTTATAACCTCAATGGTACCTGATGTGGGCCGACTAAAGTTTTATCTTTATGTACCGGATTCTAATTAAGTCGATATGCGTGATAAATCCTATTTAGATCCTATTGAACTAAATTTCTGGTTGACTCGCTTCAGTGGGTTATTCCAATTAATGCGAACATTTTTTTCTTGAAACTTGTCTCTTTAAAAAAATCTGGTTAAGATAACCATGGGTTAGTGACCACATTCTTGATACCCACATTGTGGATATCTCATATGTACTCCACCATACCTGGTAGCTGAAGTAAGAGGAACTAGGGTGATCATATAAAGTAAATCATAGTTACGGGTTCACGCGTAAAAGTAATTTGCAGTATATGGAAATCCTAGAGAATCCTACTAGCCAAGCCAATGGTCGTACTGGGACCAAATTCTTGAATTTTTTTCTTCTCGTGGCATGGAATGTTGAACATGTTGAACTCAAATGGATGATCGAAGTCATCTATCTTTGTAAACGTTTTTGGGTGTGATCTTATCTCTCATATATAGGGATTCTAATCCCTTCGAGAACTCTTTTAAAACATATTATAATGCTAGTCCTGAAGGGAGATCGTTTCACTCGTATACTTTGATGACAAGTTTTTCTTGACTACGGAAACTCTTGATGAAATATTTAATTGGTTTGGATTCATCTTGAATCATAACTCTATCTTGGCGGCCTTATCTACCATGTCAATCCCTGGAACTTTTGCGATTGTGAGACAACTTAGACGAACCTTAACCAGACAAAAACCCAGACAACACTGCATAAACGAATTATATAAATCATATATCTGTTGGAATTTACAGTGGGATCCGGGTTACCGATTTTTATTTTATTAAAACCGATTTGATAATAAAATTAATTCCAAATTAATTTAGCAGCGGAAACGAATTAAAACGCGGACGCAACTGTAACAGGATCAATCACCGGCACGACAAACACAGAAAATATATTTATTTAAATAAATAAATAAATACATTAATAAATTAAATATCTAATAAATTAGATATACCTTAGCGGGTTCCGAACAACCGTTCGAGACACCCGAGTTCAATGGACTCGCGCTAGGATGAACTGAAACTTCTGACTCGAATCGGCGGGTCAGATCTGCGACTGAAACTCCGGCGGTCATCGGAGGCGGCGGAGGTAGTGGCGGCGGTGGTGGTAACTTCACCATCGGTGGCGGCGACAAAATCCTTTCCGACGGGATCGCCACGGGGACCGATCCTACGATTATCTCGTCACCAGAAACCGGCGGCGACGAGGTGGCGGTGACCGGAGGATAAAGCGGTGCGGGCCACGAGGACGGTACGGGACGAGGTGGTCTCGGTTGCGCCAGCAACGCGAGAACCACCGGGCGGCGATCGACCGGCGGTGCGCCGGCGGACGCGGCGGCGGTGGCGGCTGCGGCCTTGGTTGCGGCGGCGGCTGCGGCTTCGGCTGCGGCGGCGGCTGCGGCTTCGGCTCGGCTCGCTGCCTCGGCTCGGGCGGTGGCTGCTTCCTGATCGAGTCGCTGGATGATGCTTGCGAATCGTTGATCCATCGGAATTGCAGTGGTGGTGTCACCGGAGATCAAGGGCGGCGACGGCTTAGGGTTTTCTTCTCTGGTCTGTTTCGCAGAGAGAGAGATGGGAGGAGGAGATCAGGGTTTCGAAAACTTATGACTTGTTCTCTACTCCTCCCCACCCTATAGGAGAATTTCGCAGACCATGGGCCCACCATGGTCTTCTGCGAATTCTCCATGGCCCACCAATGGGTTAGACTGTTAACCCATTAACAGTTTAACTCATCCATCCATTTAATCGCGAGCCGATTAAATATGTCATCGTAATAAATAAATCAATATTTATTTATCCGCCAATCAGTTCAATTAACTAATTAAAATAGTAATTAGTTTATTATCCATTGCCCCGGGTGTAACTCTTACGGGTCAATATCGGTCGGGTTCGTTAATTCGTTGGGTCAGGACACCATATATCCAACAGTCTCCCACTTGGACTGAACGCGACAGTTTAACGAGCGCAGCCAGAGGCACTCTAGCTATGCATGGCTACACCAACTAATATTGACACTTTAAGTCGGTTGCCAAAGTATATCTGATTGACTATCAAGCAGACTCACGACTTGTGCATTCATTGTCATATGTTCCTTTCTGCATAAGACACTGATGAATCTTGGGACATGGACTCCCATGTTTTATTCATCGATTTTCATTCTCGATACAATTCGAAGTGATCCAACAAACACACAGTAAGTTTGGGTGAGGCCTCACACTTATCACTTGGAATCAACGAGGGCGCCTTTATGTCTAACTGTTGCCGAAGCAAGAGTACAGAATCCCTTGTTGAGGCATACAGCTCCCTCTAAACCTCAGAGCCATTCCCAAAAGTAGCCGTTATGGTTGGCAGTTACGCGACAACGTTAGGCTACAATCAAAGAATGTTCTTTAGTATAGAGGAGTTCGAATATGCGTCTCAGGTCTAAGGATACATTAGAGCATGCATTTAATCAAGCAGGCAAGTTTCCATGTTTGCGCTGCATGATGCGAGTTACGTCCAACGTCATTCACCAATGAGGTCTGTGAGTTTGAACGTTAAACAACTTTAAAGTTCAACTCGTCACAATAGTCTTACTTTAGTATAGCTCCCACTTACTAATCGACTACGGACATTTAGGACAAGAACTTATTGTCCATGGATTAAACCTACAAATATTGAACACAGTTATGTAATTCATTATTGCATAAAACAGATGGAATAAGAATAATATAGATAACTGTTGGTGTTATACATCCAAATACTGAATCAAAACATGTCTTTAGCTAATCTAAGCCCTATCGCTTCTCTGTGGCGTATATGAGTCTCCTGAGTCATAGGCTTAGTGAAGGGATCAGCTAAGTTTTGATCTGTGTGTACTTTGCTTATCTTAATTTCATTTATGTCGACTACTTCTCTTATGTAGTGGAACTTCCTCAGTACGTGTTTGGCCATCTTATGGGACCGTTGCTCTTTGGCTTGAGCTATAGTGCCTGTGTTATCGCACAGCATCTCGATGGGTTGCCTAATACTTGGCATAGCATCGAGATCGGATATGAACTTCTTCATCCACACGGCTTCTTTAGCAGCTTCTGAGGCGGCTATGTATTCGGATTCAGTAGTAGAATCAGCTACTACTGGCTGTTTTGAGCTTCTCCAAGAAACAGCCCCTCCGTTAAGAGTGAATACGAATCCTGACTGTGAGCGAGAGTCATCTCGGTCGGTCTGAAAACTGGCGTCAGTGTAACATCTTACAGTGAGCTCCTCATCGACACCCCCATATACGAGAAACATATCAGTGGTGTTTCTCAAGTATTTTAGTATGTTCTTTACAGCCGTCCAGTGAGCTAGCCCTGGCGTCTGTTGGTACCGACTTGTCACGCTCAATGCATACGAGACATCCGGTCGTGTGCAGAGCATGGCATACATGATAGATCCAATAGCAGAGGCAAATGGGATCGATGCCATTTGGCTTATCTCGCGCTCCGTTTTAGGTGCTTGAGATTTGTCCAATATTGTTCCCTTAGTCATGGGAACTGCTCCTTTCTTGGAGTTACTCATATTGAACCGAGCTATGATCTTATCTATGTATGTGCTTTGACTGAGTCCCAAAAGGCGCTTAGATCGATCTCTGTGAATCTTGATTCCCAGAATATAAGCGGCTTCTCCAAGGTCTTTCATAGCGAAACAAGATGAAAGCCATTCCTTAACTTCGTTAAGCATGGGTATGTTGTTCCCTATGATCAATATATCGTCCACGTACAGTACGAGGAACGATACAGCGCTCCCACTTGCCTTTCTGTAAACACAAGGCTCATCTTTGTTTTGTTCAAAGCCAAACTCTTTGACTTTCTGATCAAAACGAATATTCCAGCTTCGAGATGCTTGCTTGAGTCCATAAATGGACTTACTAAGCTTGCAAACCTTGTTTGGATTCTCTGGATCGACAAAACCATCAGGCTGAACCATGTAGACATCTTCTTCGAGTTGTCCGTTCAGGAAGGCGGTTTTCACGTCCATTTGCCATATCTCATAGTCATGGTATGCAACTATGGCAAGGAGAATCCTGATCGATTTGATCATGACAACGGGCAAAAAGGTCTCATCATAGTCAATCCCTTGGGTTTGAGTGAAACCTTTTGCTACAAGCCGTGCCTTGTAGGTTTGCACATTTCCATGCATGTCAGTTTTTCTTTTAAAGATCCACTTGCTCCCTACTGCCCGTGTACCGGGGGGTAGCTCAATCAAGTCCCAGACGTGATTGTCACGCATAGATTGCATCTCAGCGTTCATGGCTTCAAGCCATTTATCAGATTCCGGATCTGATATAGCAGCTTTGTAATTAATAGGCTCATCGTTAGAATCGGCTATTAACAGAACATCGAAGGCCTCATGATATCCAAGGTATCTATCGGGCTCATGTCGTATTCTTTCGCTCCTACGAACGCTTGTGCTTGTGTTTGGGTCTGATGGTGCGACAACAACTTGTCGGTCAGACACAGCGACTGTTTTGGGGTTAGGTGAATCTTGAATTTCTTCAAGATCCACTGGATCACTATTTGTTCCTCGAGTAAGAAATTCTTTCTCAAGGAATTTGCCTTTCCGCTTGATGGAAACAGTGTTTGCATCGGGATGGTAGAAGTAATAACCGGTATTACCATAGTATCCAACGAAAGTTACCTTTTCGCCTCGAGGATCGAGCTTATTATCAGAATCACTGCTGACATAAGCATCACATCCCCATACCCTGAGGTATGAAAGTTTGGGAAGAGAACCATGCCATATCTCATATGGGGTCTTCCTTACTTTCTTGGTCGGTGCCAGATTTATTAGGCGAGCAGCGGTTAAGATGGCATATCCCCAAAAGGAATGCGGCAAGGTTGTCCTGCACATCATCGATCGAACCATGTTAAGCAGGGTTCGATTCCTCCTTTCACTAACGCCATTTAACTGGGGTGTGCCAGGTGGAGTAGGTTGTGAAACGATTCCACATTCCTTCAGATGATTTAGGAATTCAGCGCTTAGGTATTCACCACCTCTATCTGATCGAAGTATTTTAATAGTTCGAGTCAGCTGATTTTCTACTTCGTTTTGAAACTCTTTGAACTTTTCAAAAGTTTCATGTTTGTGTTTCATCAGATAGACATAGGCATATCTGCTGTAGTCATCGATGAAAGTCACGAAGTACCGTTCACGATTTCTCGTCTCGGTTCGAAAGGGTCCACACACATCGGTGTGAATAACGCCTAACAAACCTTGGGCCCGTTCACCTGTGTGGGTGAAGGGTGACTTGGTTAATTTACCAGATAAGCATGACTCGCATTCATCAAAGGAATCTGCATCTTGGGATTCGAGAATGCCAGCAGTTTGCAACTTCTTGATGCGGGCCTTGCTTATGTGACCAAGTCTATGGTTCCATAACGAGGATTCGTTACTATCAGCTTTGTTTCTTTTAGAAACATGATAGAGCTGGTCGTTTGTTTGAACATCTGTCTCATATATTCCATGTTGAGGTTTAGCCTCGAAATAAAAGATATCATTAAGGTAAGCAGAAATCACATTTCCATTAAATTTATACCGAAATCCTTGTTCAAACAATGAAGAGACAGAAATAATGTTCCTGGATAAACCAGGTGCATATAAACAGTTAATCAAATTAACTACAAGGCCTGAAGAACATGAAAAAGAAAATGTTCCAGTAGCAAGTACTGGGACCTTCTTCCCGTCACCAACGATGAGGTCCATGCGGCCTCGTTCTGTCTTCTTCCACTTCTCAGGTTCCTGCAAAACATTAACAATGTGGTAACCACATCCAGTATCAAATACCCATGAATTGGAGGAAACAGTGAAAAGTTCAATAACATTTATTGAAATACCTGATGAGCAACCCTTATTAGAGTTCTTGGTCATCTTCAGCTTTGCAAGATAAACAGGACAGTTGCGACGCCAGTGTCCCATTTTGTTGCACTCATAGCACAGGCGCTCCTCAGGAGGCTGAACCTGTGGTTTCTTGCCTTTGCCCTCTTTAACCTTCTTGGCTTTGGAGATCTTTGTATTCGTAACCTTGAGCACGTCGGGCGTGGTCCTGATCTTCACGTTGGGTATCAACGGAATAACCTCCTCGATCGACTGAGCCGAATAATTAATCGCAAGAATACGATAATGTTCTGGCAAAGATCTGAGTACTACATCAAGAGCCATCCCGTCAGAGATGGAGTAGCCAAGGTCGATCAGTCTGTCACGATACGCTTTCATCAGCATGACATGATCGTATGGAGAGGAGTCGTTAGCCATAGAGCAGTTCACAAATTGTGAAAGTGCATCAGCTCGCTCAGTCCTCTGACTCAATTCAAATAAATCCTTGAGTTTACGAATGATGTCATAAGCAGACATCCCCATGAAATTGTACCGATAATCCTGAGTCATGCTAGACAACATCAGGTCAGTGACGTCCTTATCATCGTCAGTGTGCTTTTGGAGCTCAGACCGCGAGTTCTCATTTAGCAAGTAAGATGGAATACTCGCGATCGGTCGGTTAATGACATAGAGTTTCCCGAAGAGCCTTAAAAGGTTCCTCAGGGTTGTCTGCCATGCGAGAAAGCCAGACTCAGTGAAGGGGTCGAGTTGTACCATTGAACTTAATGGTGGTGAGTTTTCTTTAGCCTTCTGAAAATAAGCAAAGTAAATTTAATCAGTATTTTCGATGTTTATTTTTCTTTAAAATAAGTTGGTAAGGTTTATTTTAAGAAAATGAGAATTCGTTTAGACGAGATCACTTGAGACCGCCAAAAGAGCCTCAGGAGCAAAACCGTGTAAACAAACTGACAACGATTGTCAATTGTGAGACTCAAGTCACAACTCTCGGTATGAGGCCGCTATATACATACAATTGTATTTTGCGATACGTTTAGCCTCATCCGTGCCCACTTTAGCAGTACACATCCGTGTTGCGGTGTTGAAATACTCCAACACCACGAACATATACGTTTGAAGCGATAGTAATCCTAAATGGTCGATGTGATGACACGGTGTTGAAATACTCCAATGTCATTCACCTTAGAAGGTACCCTCGGCACCAAGTGCGGTGTTGAAATACTCCAACACTGATGCTCCGGTAAATACGTTCCAAGTTCAACTTGAGATAGGATGGCACGAACTACCAGTTTTAAAGAATTACCAAATAGGGATATTAATTACTTTTAATATTTAATCATCGTCAGACACGAACGATAAAACCCTATCTCCACTCGGGACCAGTAAATTAATTTAACCTAATTAAATTACTAAGTTGTCCCGAATGGCATATTGTGTGTTAAACGGCATAAGGTCTTGATCTCGCTCGAGCCATACAAGCGAGATCATATGGGACAATTTAAAATAAATTAAATTATAAAATGGTGAACGATCGAGATGGCAACTTTGTGCGATCTGGAATCCTGTTCAGCTCCCACTTGCTTTGACATCCCTCTTGCGTGTGTCCAGTCTTCGACTTTTGGTTACATACAAATTTACAATTACTAAAACTACTTCTAGTAACCTAGCTCTAAAATTGTACAACTTTGAAACCCAAAATCCGGGTCCATGAACCAAAATAAAAAACAACCAATTGGGCCAACAACTTGGGCCAAACAGAGAAAAACAAATCACGCCATGACATTCATACATGATCACAAAATATAGAGGGGTCGGCCGTAACACACAATATAATATATGGAATTAAAAAAAATAAATTAAATTAATTCTAATTCGCAATTTGGATTTAAGTCGAAATTGCGAACTACCGGTCGCGGAAAGACCGGTTCTGGTTTGCGCGCGGTGATAATGGCTCTGATACCACTGTTGGAATTTACAGTGGGATCCGGGTTACCGATTTTTATTTTATTAAAACCGATTTGATAATAAAATTAATTCCAAATTAATTTAGCAGCGGAAACGAATTAAAACGCGGACGCAACTGTAACAGGATCAATCACCGGCACGACAAACACAGAAAATATATTTATTTAAATAAATAAATAAATACATTAATAAATTAAATATCTAATAAATTAGATATACCTTAGCGGGTTCCGAACAACCGTTCGAGACACCCGAGTTCAATGGACTCGCGCTAGGATGAACTGAAACTTCTGACTCGAATCGGCGGGTCAGATCTACGACTGAAACTCCGGCGGTCATCGGAGGCGGCGGAGGTAGTGGCGGCGGTGGTGGTAACTTCACCATCGGTGACGGCGACAAAATCCTTTCCGACGGGATCGCCACGGGGACCGATCCTACGATTATCTCGTCACCAGAAACCGGCGGCGACGAGGTGGCGGTGACCGGAGGATAAAGCGGTGCGGGCCACGAGGACGGTACGGGATGGGGTGGTCTCGGTTGCGCCGGCAATGCGAGAACCACAGGGCGGCGATCGACCGGCGGTGCGCCGGCGGACGCGGCGGCGGTGGCGGCTGCGGCCTTGGTTGCGGCGGCGGCTGCGGCTTCGGCTGCGGCGGCGGCTGCGGCTTCGGCTCGGCTCGCTGCCTCGGCTCGGGCGGTGGCTGCTTCCTGATCGAGTCGCTGGATGATGCTTGCGAATCGTTGATCCATCGGAATTGCAGTGGTGGTGTCACCGGAGATCAAGGGCGGCGACGGCTTAGGGTTTTCTTCTCTGGTCTGTTTCGCAGAGAGAGAGATGGGAGGAGGAGATCAGGGTTTCGAAAACTTATGACTTGTTCTCTACTCCTCCCCACCCTATAGGAGAATTTCGCAGACCATGGGCCCACCATGGTCTTCTGCGAATTCTCCATGGCCCACCAATGGGTTAGACTGTTAACCCATTAACAGTTTAACTCATCCATCCATTTAATCGCGAGCCGATTAAATATGTCATCGTAATAAATAAATCAATATTTATTTATCGGCCAATCAGTTCAATTAACTAATTAAAATAGTAATTAGTTTATTATCCATTGCCCCGGGTGTAACTATTACGGGTCAATATCGGTCGGGTTCGTTAATTCGTCGGGTCATTTTCCTTAACCTCTCTGAGTCGTGTACCTCTTGGTTCACATCCACGGACGACCATACGTCAAATCAGATCAGAGGATCACATCTTCACTCTTGACGAGTCATTTGCTATTCGGGATTACTCTAGACTGAAGGATTGAGCGTAGTACCCATACATTGGCGAGTGCTTACTTAGGAAGGTGGTGTGATACCTCTTCCTATTCTTAAACCTTTTTCTCCTAGTGTGTGAGATTCTTGTTGAACATAACCTCCCTGCGTCGCTCAACTCTCATGTTCAGGGAACGTAATCATGACGCGCTAATAGTGCAATCATTCAACTTCAGCAGTGGCAACATTGTGTGAATTCAAGTGGTTGCCCATAGGGCAATTCTATCTACCTCTATTACCTTGATCGTTCTCACATTTGCCTTGATCTGTTAAGATCCCCTCTTCTCGTTTCTATCGTGTTGTGCGTCGAGATAACACAACTTGGGAACAACTCTTATAACCTCAATGGTACCTGATGTGGGCCGACTAAAGTTTTATCTTTATGTACCGGATTCTAATTAAGTCGATATGCGTGATAAATCCTATTTAGATCCTATTGAACTAAATTTCTGGTTGACTCGCTTTAGTGGGTTATTCCAATTAATGCGAACATTTTTATCTTGAAACTTGTCTCTTTAAAAAAATCTGGTTAAGATAACCATGGGTTAGTGACCACATTCTTGATACCCACATTGTGGATATCTCATATGTACTCCACCATACCTGGTAGCTGAAGTAAGAGGAACTAGGGTGATCATATAAAGTAAATCATAGTTACGGGTTCACGCGTAAAAGTAATTTGCAGTATATGGAAATCCTAGAGAATCCTACTAGCCAAGCCAATGGTCGTACTGGGACCAAATTCTTGAATTTTTTTCTTCTCGTGGCATGGAATGTTGAACATGTTGAACTCAAATGGATGATCGAAGTCATCTATCTTTGTAAACGTTTTTGGGTGTGATCTTATCTCTCATATATAGGGATTCTAATCCCTTCGAGAACTCTTTTAAAACATATTATAATGCTAGTCCTGAAGGGAGATCGTTTCACTCGTATACTTTGATGACAAGTTTTTCTTGACTACGGAAACTCTTGATGAAATATTTAATTGGTTTGGATTCATCTTGAATCATAACTCTATCTTGGCGGCCTTATCTACCATGTCAATCCCTGGAACTTTTGCGATTGTGAGACAACTTAGACGAACCTTAACCAGACGAAAACCCAGACAACACTGCATAAACGAATTATATAAATCATATATCGCGGGTATTGGAACATATTTCTTGACCGAAAACTCTAATGAAGTTCCGTCTGAAGATTCATACTGTTGATCTTATTGTGCGAACCAAAACTTTGCCAGCAACATCGTCACGATTGTACAAACTACTTACCTCGCCACCAGCATATTTTCTTATTCTAATGGGGGTAATGTTAGTGAAAAGCTTTCATGATTTTTAACCTGATGAATTCCAGTTTTAATGTAATGACTATTCCTATTAACCTTTTGAACCCGTGCCATTGATTTTTGTCTGCATGATTCAAACCTTTTACGATTTGACAACCAACGATTTCTGATTCTCGCCCTTTTGTAATCCTTTATGCCTTGGATGAGCTTTCAAGTTTTGGACCGGAAAATGTTACACTTTTGGTTAGCTTTTCAACTAGTTAACACCATTGATGATGAGACTACCTTGTGCCTCAATCACAGTAACAATACAAAGCTTTTTTATGGAAACCCTATTTACACCCATCGAGCATGAACTTATTGTTATCAATAGCTAATTGTACCGTCGACTTGCACTTTCCCTTATTACGCATTGAGCACACCAAGCTATCCATACATTTTATATATTTATTAACGCTCTTGTCATAGCAACTATCGATAGATTTCTGGACGCGAATCCTCATCGTCCTTTTCAGAAAATATTCATTGAGGAACCCCCGACTTAAACTTAAACCTTATTGGCCTGTTTAAAAATTTTCGTTCGTCTTGAAATCTGAAGTGTTATGATATTCGCAATGCGTGTGCCGACCTCTCAATTATCTTCATGAGAATAGCAAACCTTGTGCATCTTTCTGGTATTGTGAATGAAAACTCTTACACCTTTTATTTGCATAACGTATTAAGGTTTTAATCTCTCACCCCCTTTACATTTAAGGGTATGTGAGAAACTTAACGTCCTCTATTCCGATAAAATATCCAGTTTGGTGTAATGGTAGGTAGCTGGTATGCCTTGAAGGTGCTGGTAGTGTGGTGGGTTAGCTGCGGTACACCCTATATATAAACATTAGTGGCACGTTGAATGTGGGAGTAGTACCGAACCAAGGGTTGACTTTAGAGTCATACACAAGACCCTCATCTTGAGAAACTCCATCTAATGGGACTATATTGTCACACCCCGGACAAATGATTGGGTGTGAGCGAGATGGAATCATAGTCACAGAAATATAGAACAACTACTATTAAATTCAAACGTTAATTTAAACATAATATCATTAATCGTTGCAGCGGAAAGTGTGGCAAACGATATTATCTTACATTTGAACTTTCAAAGTCAAGTTTCATTTATTGAAAACATAAGGTAGTTATATAGGATAGATAGGGACTAAGACTCCAACGAAGCAGGTCCGAATATAAAGGCGAAGTCCCATTTGCACGGCTTCCATGATCAGCTTAGTTACCTGAGAAATCATGAGTTTAAAAAGGTCAACATAAAGTTGGTGAGGTTCACAGGTTTAGGACTTGATAGTAAGATTGTAAAACAGTTTTCAGGAAACTCAGAATGTTATATTGGCTTACTGTTGTAGTTGTATGATCTCACCTGAACCTTGATTTCAAATACTAACGGTTTACCCACCCATGGTATCCTCGCCCGAGAGATACCGAACAGGCAAGAATAACTGACGTGTACCCCTTGACAATATACGAAGTCAGAATTGGAGCTACCAATCTGGGCAGGGTTGTCAACCCAAATAGATCTATTTACTAGTTATCGTTTTGATCAGAACTAATTGAAATCAACTAATGGTGGGATTCAGTTGTACTAACGTTTATAACGATAAAGTACCAGTTGGGCAATCAGTAAGGGAACAGATAGTCATACGGCTAACAGTAATCATAACATTAAGTTAAAACAGTGTATCAGTTCATGATTTCTCCCCCAAAAGTGAAAAACAGTTGTAAAGAAAAGGGGCCGTGAAACTCACTTGATTCAGTGGTAATGATGAATTGCCGAGTGGCAACTAGCAAGTAAAGTCCTATTAAAACATAAGACAACATGCATAAGGGTCCACATAATCATTTGAGTAACGAACGTACCCAAATGATACCGGTCAAGTCTTGACGTATAATCCCGTTTGTAGCGTTTTGAAAACCCGTTAGTTAATCAGTTTGCAAAATCAGTAAATACGAATGTTCACGTATTAAGGCATTTATGTAAATAAATACAAGGAATGAACATGCGATAACGTATCATGAAGATCAGTTCAATCAAGTCTTGAATATTGTTTTAAATAATAATATTTATTATTATTTTTATGTTCGCTCGATCGATTGAATAATAAATCGCGTTAAGTTATAATATATATAACTAGGGTTGATAATTATTATTGAAATAATTATTATAACTTGTCGAAATAATTTTATTAAATTATTACAAGTTAAATGATATAACATAAGTAGGTAAATATTAAGAGTTATTTTAATATTTAAACTCATGTTATGAAAATTAGGGTTTTGAGTTGATATAAATATAATTATTATCAAAATGATTATATTTACAAACCAAAATGCTTTTCACTCAAATTAGGGTTTCTAAAATTCGTAAAGATAATTATTTGTTGAAAATAATTATTTACGATTCGTTACGTCGTAAAACGTTTTTAAATCGTTTAAAGATTTCGTTTCAATTCCAAACGTTTAAAAATAAACATTTGATCCGGTTAAAATGTTTTGATTATTTTGATTCATTTAAAATGATCAAAAATGTTTAAAATATGTTTTTCATAGTTTCTATAAGTCTTTTGATTTTATTTTTATAAAATCATTTTTAAATAACTTTATTTATTAAACAAAGTTAGGGTTTTAAATAAAAGACTTTTTATAGAAATTCATTAACATAAAATGTTTCTATTTTGTATAAAATCCAAATGTTTTATACTTTTTGTCATTTATTCAAAAATATGATATTCTATCATTTTTGAACATAAAATATAACTATATATTTTATCCATTTGATTCCTTTTATAAATTCTAAACAAGACTTTTAATTCTTGTCTTTTAGGATATATATTTTTATAAAATGTGACCATTTTATATAAAAATAATTATGGTGATATTTTTATGGTTTAAACATCCAAGTAATTTATAAAATCACTAGTTTTTATATTTCATCCATAAAATGCACTTTAGGGTTTTTAGGATTATCATTTTATGTAAAATTTGTATGTAACCTTTCTAATGTCCCAAATGTATCCATATGTGTCTCAAATCACTATCTAGTCCATGAATACTTGTCATTAACAAATATTATTCCATAAACAAGATGGTTAACAATATAAGTCCCAACTATTAATAATTATATCATTTTATGTCTTAACATAAACTTGTTTATAACAACTCTAGTGAGCCCTAACATGTCACATAAAATCAACAATGCCTAAACATGTAACATATGCTAAACATTATCAATCATAACCAAATGACATTTCTAGTCATCATAACATACTAACAACAATATTTTTAATCCATCAAACCATGCAAAGTATAGTAGTTAACATGAAATCACTAGATGATTAAATCAACACATTAAGTTAGTTAAATGAACCATAGGTTTATGTTTTTAAAATAAAACACATCTTATTGTGTTGGAACTTATAAGATGATCAAGATTACTAGAAAACTTAAGGTTTTTAGTGTTAACATTGTCAAGACTTGGGATCATTTGGGTTTATCAAAGAGCATAAAATCATAGAAGTAAATGGTTCAAAAGGAACTCACCAAGTGAGAGTGTTAGAAAAACAAGTGGAAGGAGGAGGTGGTGGCTTGGGCTGTTCTCGGCAGTGGCTAGCAGCGGCACAGCAGCAGCAGTTTAGCGGTGGCAAGGGGGTGGTCACAGCAGCAGCAGCACGGGGCAGTGGGGTGGTGGTATGCGGTGGTGGTTGTGGATGTTGCTTAGCCGAGAAGAGGAAGGGAAGAGGGGGTGACGGGTTGCGACCGGAAAGGAGGAGAAGAGGGGCTGCAGTGGTGGCGACGGTGGCTGGAAATGGTGGTTGGCGGCAGTGGCGGAGGGCTGGGCTGACCGGAAAAGCAGAAAAGGAATGGGGGGCTGGTTGGTTGTTCACCGAGGAGAAGGGGGAAGGGGCTGGAGGTGGCGGATCATGGTGGCTGTAGGAGGTGGTGGTGGCAGTTAAAGGTGGCGGTGGTGGGGGTCTTGTGCTGGCCGGAAAACAGAAAAGGGAGAGGAGGATGGCTGTGGTGTTCTCGGCAGAAGAAAAAGAAGGAGTGGGAGGGACTTGTGTGTAGGTATTGTGTGTAAGGAGGTAAGGTGGAGTTGGTGGTGGTGGTGAGGTGCAAGTCACCTAAGAACTATTGAGTTATGATGATGCTATGGTTTAGGTGGTAGAGTGGTGTTGTGGCCAAAATTATCTTCACAAGTTACTAGCACCATTATTATCTTGAGTTTTTATAAAATTGGAGTATGTAGTTGATTGCATTTTATAAAAATGTGCCTTGTTTTATAAAATGTGTTGTGTAGAGTGAATGTTTATAAATTTTATTTATATTTTGAGATGACATAACCTACAACTTTTATAATTTAATATATAAGAAGAAAAAAATAATATATATATATATATATATATATATATATATATACAAGTTCATGACAAATTTTCATACAAGTAATTAAGTGGAAATCAACTTTTATATAAAAAAAAACGATCGTATGGTTGATGGCCAAAAATTATTTTAATTAGTCCATTGGAT
Source organism: Deinandra increscens subsp. villosa (assembly GCA_039602395.1). Taxonomy (NCBI): domain Eukaryota; kingdom Viridiplantae; phylum Streptophyta; class Magnoliopsida; order Asterales; family Asteraceae; genus Deinandra; species Deinandra increscens. Next base: position 15,895 of record JBCNJP010002592.1, on the reverse strand, counting down.
TTGGGCTTGATATTGGGCCAGAACGTTTGAAAGAAAAATGTAATTGGGCTTGTTTGTCGGTTTGGGCCGTACGGGCCCAAACGGGACGCCGGTTCGAGGCCCGGGCCCGTCTTGTGTCGGATAGGTTTTCGGATTGCCACGATGCTTCGGAATATTAAGTTTGAGTAACGGGTCGAAGTTTCGGGCTCGGTTTAGTTGTTTTAGGCTTATTGGGCCTATTGGGCCATGTCGGGCCCAATTGGGTGTTCGGTTGGGTTTAGGCTTAAGTCTTGACAACGATTTCAGTTCGTGATGTTTTTATTTCATAAAAACGATTGTTTAAATTGATTATAAAAGTTTTTCAGAAATCAGTTATGTTTTTCAGTTTTTCAAACGGGTTACGGATAACGTTTTCAGTTTGTCAGTTTGTAACAGTTTTAAGCTCGATCGTCCAGGTTGTTTAAAACCGAATAGTTCTAAACGTACGATCGCTTATCAGTTTTGACGTGTCGATTATATAAACGTTCGACACCAGTTCCAGATAAAAATAAAAATACATTTTATATTTATTTTTCTTGTTATTGAAGTTCCATGATTTGCATGAAATTTCTAAGTATTTAACGGGTATACGCTTCTAGTACAAACGCGGGATTAGGTTTACGTCATCAGTTAACAGTCAGGCACAGTAATTTGCAGTTTAAACAGAAATCAGATCAGATAAAGCATAATTAATACTTAATTAAAAGTCAAAGTAATGGGTTTGACCTGGATTTTCGGACGAGGTGTCACATATATCCTCGACGAAACTCTTTAATGCTACTTTCTCTGAGGTTACAGATATCTGTTGCGTATTTCTACTAAAAGAGACATGCCCGAAATAATCAAACTCCATGCTTTCTGAAAACTCTCCTATGTGAGTTTTGACTCAAATAAACATCAACTTTTAAAAACATGATATTTTTCCTCTTATGAATGAAAAACCGCATGATCGAATGAACAACTCCAACTTTTAGAAGGATGTGTTGAGAAGCACATCGACTTTTGTTTAAGGGACACTACTTTTGGGTCGACTGCTTTGTTTTTATAAACTCTCTGGCATTCACTGAGGTGATAGCCTTGGTCCTTTTCTATGGAACACCAGATTAGATCTTTTGACCCACGGTAAATGTGCACTGAACCCTAGCCAAAACGCATATGTACAGGCAACCCAAGCCAATGCCACTTGTGAACATCCTAATGTTTTGTGTTTCGCAAACAATCTTTTATAACACTTCGTACTTTATCTTACTTTTGAGGACCATTTGAACCGATATTTTGACAAGAAAGGAAGAATGATGCATGAAGTGCAAGAACACCAAGGAGATTGGGCACATTGGTGAGTTTAAATACAAGATTTCTCTAACGAGACGTGTACTCTATTGGATTCTATAACCGTTGACACGTTCATTACGATATCTATTTACGCGAAATTCCTTGTCAAATCCTGTCAACCACACTATATATTTCTCTCTGAATTTCATACTATCCATTACATTACTTGCATCATCACTACTGGTATCTTTACCAGTGCTAATTTAAACTCACATGTCATTCTTAGAATGTGTAGTTGCGACTATTATAAGCTTGTTATCCCATCGCTTACTAGAATTCACGAACTAAGCCATTGGTGTTGTTCATCTTAAATTTGCTATTCTCATGCTTGATGCCATGCGTAATCCTGCATATCACTTTTTGATATTCGGTACCTCATAATTACACTTTTATTTTGTTGGATCTTCACTCTAAATATTTGAATTCTTTAGCAGGTAATGTGCATTAGGGGTGTTCAAAACCGGATACCCGGAATTTCGGATATCCAAATTTCGGGTATCCAAAAATTTCGGATATCAGTTTTCGCTGTCCAAGTCCAAGTCCAAAATTTCGGATATCCGAAATTTCGGACTGGACTCGGATAGTTATAACGGATATCCGAAAATCCAGTTTTTTTTTTTAAACCACAATTTAACTAAAAAAACGACAAAACGACAAAACAAATAAACATAATCCAAGTCTTCAAATACAAATAAACATAAGTTCGACCTAAAAAATGACAAAACAAATAAACATAGTCCAAATCTTCAATAATTCCTTATTTCTATAATATAAAATTTATTTTAATTTATTTAAATTTTCGGATACCGGGTATCCGAAACTTCCGAAAATTTTGTAAATTTTTTTCCAAGTCCAAGTCCGAATTTTCGGATATCCGAGTTTCGGATATCCGAAATTCCGGATATCCGAAATTCCGGATATCCGAAATTTTCGGATAATTCGGATACGGAATTTCGGATAATTCGGATACGGATTCGGACTCGGATATTTTTGAACACCCCTAATGTGCATGATGATATGCTATATGATACTGAACTCCAACTTGAATTAAACCTAATTTTCTATGTGATTTCTTGAATAATTCTTAATAGAATTGAGTAATTCTTTTCTAAAACAAACTACTACGTGTTACATTTTAAATGGAAATGGGCTCTTGATTGGATTTCTCTTTGGACCTCAGTCCTTTTATCACAAAATCAACATGTTGCCATTTATATTTTAGTATGAGAGAAACTGTTAAACCATCTTAACCACGACAAATAGTATGTTTACTTTTGACCTTCTCATGAGAAATGTTTACAAAACATATGTGTTTATGCATGCTAAATTTGAGAATCTAATCCTATGTTTAAGTATATAGAAACTGATTAATTTTTGAAGTGCTAGTTTAAACATAAGTTGCGTAGAAATGCCTGATTAGTTATGTGTATGAAACATGTTAGGAACCAGAAAATGACATGTTCTGAATGTATTAACTTGATTAAGTATGAAAACCATACACCTTACAAGGTCCAAAGGTCTCCTACCTCGGAGGGAATGACAAGACTTTGTGAAGTTGTCCCGTCAACTTTGCACCTTATGGGTGTGTTGGTTAGTTTATAAACTTATATGCTAGAGATATGCCATGTTAGGGTCGTATGCTAGTATATAAGGTGTTGGGATAATTGTATGCATTATATGGTAAAACCTTCATGATAGATTGCATGCTAGTACGCTTTGACCGCATCAACCTTTAAAAGGAATCTTCGTAGAAACTCGTATGCTATCTGAACCGTTATTGCATGAAATGTGAATTTCGAATTTCAATGTTATTATAAATCATGTGAACTTAATTGGTCATAACTCCATAAAGTACTAAATCAATCAATGGGTCCTCGTGTTAACTTGATCAGTTTTAAGTCATTCTATGTCACTTGCTAATTGTTAGGCAGATTCAGATCTTTGTGTTTTCTTTAGACAATAAGTCTATTAGACAAACACCGATTGACTTGACACACATAACTTCCTCATACTCAAATTCCTTTCTCTTCGACTCATCCGGGTTGTTGGCGGATGCAAACGCATTAAGCAAAAACCAGACATGAAATTAATATCTCACTTCCAGCATTGGGTACAATAGTCGCAGGCTATGCGGACGTATTATGGTTCTTCTTCATATTGAAATTTGATTTCAGATACTTATGTATCATGTCACTATGTTCGGCCTTGCTGCTCAACACGATTCCCGTAATTCGGTTGTTCGACTCTTCTCATAAGAGAACGTTTGATAGGAAAACCACTTTCTATAATTTCGACTCGCTAAACATTTGGCATCTTCTCAACATCTGGTACACATTCTTGACCATATCCATCACTCGTTTTGGAGTATGAAACCCGAATTCTTTCGATACGTTACTATCAATACGAAACTTCAAACAATTGTCACTTATTTAAATTTCGGGACAAATTTTTTCAACAAGGGGCTTATGTGACGAATGAGAAAAAATTTCTTTCTTTTGTGACTAACTTGTTAACCACATTACTCAATTTTAGGGACGAAAATTCTTTAACAAGGGGATATTGTGACAATCCGTCTATTCAGGTCTTTTCCTGATTTAAACTGATATAAATTTCATGAGAACATTTACTTTAACTGTTGTAGATGTTATGTGAACATTTATGTGATTGACTCATGTTGACTGTAGCATCTAGGGTTTGTGTAACCATCACTATACGAGCATATCCTTGAGTCTAGACGTTTGATATAATATGATTTTATGTAAGTGAAATGGCATGATTTCATGTGATTGTTTTATCATTTTATGTGACAATTGACCTCATGATTCTATGTGATATATTTATAGATATATTCACATGTTATTCTAGGGTTTTATGTGACGATGTGTCATGTAACTATACGTAACGTTTCTATAATTATATATGCGTTTAAAACATACAGTTAAGGAACTATATCTATGGTTTTATGTGAACTTAAAGTATATAGATTATAGTTGTATATTTATGATTTCATGTGACGAATCGAGATTTATATTTTATAGACATTACATGTTAAATATGTTGTCATGGATACAAATATAGCCATCGCTTATGTTTCTCTGTTAACACCATTAGTCTCGGTAACTGTTCCTAAACTTTGGGGGACCAGTTTTGTAAATCTCTAAACTTTTTTTAACTAAAGAAACTCACATGGACTTATTTTCTAATTACCAAAATCCTAAACCCTAAGTTGTAAACATGGGAGGGACTGATTTTGCAAATTGCTCAAAGTGAATTAAACATGTTTGTAACCGACGTAGTCGGATTTTGGCTTCCGGTAATCGACCCTCAACCCACAACGGATTCATGGCGACTGATCGACTCCTCAGTTGATTGAGTTATACCACCATAACACTAGTAATTTGCCATTTGATCACTCCAACCACCACACTTTCCCTCGTCCTCCCGCAAACCCCACCCCAATCACCACCGAATGGAGTTTCGACGACCACGACTCTCACCATTCATCATTGTTTCCCCCATTATATGACTGCTATGGAACCATCTCTAGCCGTCTACAGCCACCAGGGAATGGTACTAGCGAAGAACTGATGGAAGAACGAGTACTGGTTAGAGTCGCGCAATCGGGAGTGTGTTTCGGTCCGGCTTCGTCGTCATCTTCATACCGAAATTTATCTCTGACCTTAAGGTATGATTAGAAACTAAACTTCATTCGTGATTTGTTAATTCCTTATCTGGTCCTGTTCGTAAGGTTTTTTTTACCATTAATGGTGGGTGGCGTAATTAGGGTTTTGTGGGGAAGATGACACCGACAACCGCCTTTTTGTTTGTTTTTTTCTTCTTTTCCGAATTCCATGTCATCTTCAAGCTATATATGAACAAAACCTTTACAGAACCACTGTGAACCATCTGAAGCTTGTAGCTCGGTGGATGGGGCGCTAGACTTGAGAGCTAGAGGTCACGGGTTCGATCCTAGTGACCTCCACATATTTTTATTTGTGTCGTCCTATGCTATTTTGAACTTTTTGTTAACTTGTAACCTCTACCAAATTGCCTCTTATCGTATTTTTTTAAAAAGAGTAAACCTCGTTGCTATTTGTTTAATTGGATTGTGTCGTTACTTTGGTTAAAAATGTAGATTCAAACGAATACGTATATATATTAAACTATATTATTACATATTTTTGTGAATGAATATATATATATATATATGTACGTATTTATATTTAGATTATTTGAACCCTTGAACATTTTATATCATATATATATATATATGTGTGTGTGTGTGTGTGTGTACTTCATTCTCGGTTTTATGGATGAATATATTATTGGCCCATGATATAGTTTCATCACATTCGTAATCGTTATGATTTGGTTGTGCCATCCTCGACTCGTTTTGGATTTAATAATCTCCATCATGTCGTAATCGACATTATTCATCTTTCATTGTTGGCCTAGACTTAGTCGTTTTTAATTAAACACGCACTTATGTATATATGCTCGTTAGGTGTCTGGTAGAGTACACAAGACCTGCTAGTTGCTAATTGCTGTTATTATTTATCTGGAATTGTTGTGCACCCAAAGGTGAGTTTCACAGCCCCTTTTACCTATTTCCATTCCTGTTAGGGAGATTAACATGCATGAACTTTAACTGATTTGATAATCATATAACTTGAGTACTCGAGCACGTGGATATTGAAAAGTCCTCACTTAAAAGTTACTATTAGTATGGTATTAGCGGGAAATTATTGAGTAGTACTACTGGGTCTGACAACACCCACCTGGGGGCGGCGACTCAATTGGATATCGAATGGGTGTTATAATGGTCCTTAGTCTTAACGAGGCAAAACTTAACGGTCGAGCTTCAGTAACTATGAACGTGCCTAGATTCTTGAAAATATCCTAGCTAGCTATTGTATATGTTTTATCATGATCTTGAACTAAACTTGAACTGTTGTTGAACGAGTCAACCTTGAACTGAACTTGAACTGTTTTTTAACTGACAAACCTGTGAACTCACCAACCTTTTTGTTGACACTTTTTAGCATGTTATTTCTCAGGTTGCGGATGTTCGAGTATCACAAGTAGGCTGCATGAGTCTTTGAAACACTTTTGGTGTCATTGGACAAGTCACGTCACCTTGGGTGACGATGTTTTTACTTAGATTTGTATTTGTATTTATGCTTCTGCATTTGTAAAACTCTGAATATATATTTTAATGAAATATGAAATATTTTTTTTATTAATTATTGGTCGTTTGGTGTAACTATGGTTAAGATAACCATGGGTTAGTGACCACATTCTTGATACCCACATTGTGGATATCTCATATGTACTCCATCATACCTGGTAGCTGAAGTAAGAGGAACTAGGGTGATCATATAAAGTAAATCATGGTTACGGGTGCACACGTAAATGTAATTTGCATTTTTCACTCTCTGTCGTCATAAGCAAGTAACCAACGGAAGATACTTTTACCGCAGAAACACTGGTTTTCGTTACTCACTTTCTTCTCTGAACTACAACTGAAACACCACTAGTTCCCCCACTATCACAAGATCGTCTGACTGGCCTGACTAAACATTTCCTCGCACATTCAGCCTGAGTCTTCGCTTGAAATCTAGGCTTCCCACTTGCAAAGAACTCCCTCTTTTGTTCACAAGACTTCGAGAATCGGACTTTCTGGTTGTTTACCAAAACTTGGAAATCTCCCTTCGGTGGTACCTCGACCATGTACAATGAAGCCCTCTTTTGACCACAAGCAACTACAAGATTTCTCGTAACTACCTTCCACTGTCCACCACCGAACTTAACATTGTCACCCTGTTCATCTAACTGTCCGATTGAAATCAACTCTTCCTTCAAACCTAGAATAATCCTCACATCTTTCCAAGTTCACATGGATCCGAATGAAGTCTTCAAGTCAACATCACTCACGCCCGTTATGTTAAGTACATCATTGTTTGCTAGTCATACCTTCCCAAAGTCACCAACTTTCAGATTCTTCAATTTGTTCATGTTGTTTGTTGCATGAAACGATGCACCCTAATCCATAATCCAGGAATTAACATTGCCCTCTACACTGCACAAAAGGACATCATCATCCGTAGAATCACCAACAAAGTTAGCTTCCTTCGGAGACTGACTTCTAAAGTGTCCCACCTGCTTGCAACCCCAGCAAGTAACTTCTTTATGATGTTTGGACCTGTTTTTACCTCTACTTCGGTTATTCCCTCTAACATTATCTCACCCTTTGACCTTAGTATGCAACCTGAACCTGAAGCCAAAGAACCCCATGAATTTCTATCACACCTTGAACTTTCAGGAACGGAGGCGTATGACGTCATGGAGTCATAGTCATGGATATATTGAACGACCTCTAAATGATTAAACAAAAGGAGACGTTTTAAATTATACACAATGTCTTACAAGTTGCAGCGGAAAGTAGTGATAGTAAACAATGACTATAAAGTACAAAAGAGTTAGTTTAAAAAGTATGACGATCAAAATTGATGTTATGTGATGAAAACTTCAAATGCGCTAAGTGTTGACTGTGACGCCAAAAAAAATGCAGGTCCTAATGATGAATGTCATCATAAGCAAGCAACAATTAAATACCTGAGAATTCATGAGCTTAATAAATTCAACATAATGTCGGTGAGTTCACAGGTTTTATCGACTTAATAATGAGTTGTAAACAGTTTAAGGCATACAAGATTTTATAGTAAATGGACTCGTGTAAGTCAAGTTTTACATAGTTTGATGAAGGTCTTGTGCAAGTCAAGTTTTGCATTGTTTGATGAAAGACTTGTGCAAGTCGAGTTTTGCACTGTTTGATATTATTCAGGTTACCGTTTTTGTTGTAATGATCTCACATGAACCTCAAATTCGAACACTAACTAATTACCCACTCATGGCATTTTATCCCGTGAATACCGAATGGACCAGAAAAATTAACATGTACCCCTTGACTAGTACTTCGGAGTCAGGATTGGAGTGACCAATGAGGACATGTGAAAGTGCGTGAGCGTGTGGATCTTCTACTTAGTCGTAATGAGATCAAAGTAATACGAGATGAAACACAAAGAGTAAATACAAATGAGACTTGTATTAACCACAGAGAACCACAGAGTACACTCAGAGAATATGACACGAAAGCTTCGACTGTTTTCGTTCCTAAATACAACACAAGACTCACATATTTATACTAGAGAAACCCACTGGTCCGAACCTCTGGTTCGGTCCAAGTTCAACCATGTCCGAACTCCAGGTTCGGCCTGGGTTCGGACCTCAGCAATCTTGTATGACTTGTCTTGTATTCGATACTTCACATGACGATCAAGGACCATGTATCAACAAACTCCCCCTCGGCACGTGCAGTATCATCTTCTCTATTGAAACTTGTATCATGTATCTTCAATCAAACTCCTCCTCGATCTTGACGATGAGTTCAATCTTGAATACTTGATATTGCATCATGTGTAATCTCTTTATCAATAATCTTTAGAAGACTTGAAGTTGTGATGCTCTTTCCCACTTAGAAACCTGCCAACATAAATAATCTTGGTGCAAAATGTCTCTTCGAGACTCCAAGATATTTTGATTTTGAAAAATGATTTTGTATTTCGTGTTGATCAATCGAAAACAAATCAGAAACAAAATCTTTTTGGCTTTTAGAAACTTTAAATCAAAACACACCTAAAATCTTTTGTAACATCCCGAGTTCTAATATATGAAAATTTTGTTAATTTTAAGCCAAGCCTTGTTATGTGACCTAATTTGTTCTCTAAATTGTTAGCACTTGCCATGTTATGAAAACTTGGGGGATTAAATGTGTAATAGTGAGGTTTAGTTGGAAAATAAACCGAATCTAAAACTAGAGGGGCCTGATGTGTAAATATGAGTATTAGGTTAAACAAAATAGAGAGGGGGAAGGGGGAGATCGCAGAATGCGATCTGCACCTCCACCCAACCTCTCTCCATTCCTTCCATCTCCAAAATTCTGCAAAATCAAGCCCCAAGCTGCGAAATTGACCCTAAATCTCAAGTATTGGAAGGATTTTCAAGCCTCACACACTTAGTAGAAGCTTGAAGGTAAGCTCTCCCATGGTTGGATGTGGTGGGTAGAAAGTTTGACCCCAATTCTGTGAAATTGCTTGGGAATTCTGAATCCTATGATGTTAGGAATGTAAAATGTTGCCTAGATAACTTATTAGCTTAGTAATTGGTATAGTAGTCACCAATTTCCCTACTTGAACTTGCATGTTGCTAACCACTTTGAATGGCCTTGAATTTGACCCCAACCATGAAAATCTGGAACTTGATATTGCTGCTATTTGATGAAATTCTGATGGGTTAGGGGTATATTCACCTAAACCGTGCAATTAGTTTGATAGGAAGTTCATGTGAATGAAATTGGTGTATGTAAATAGGAATGCACACCATGTGCTCGATGAAATGCCTAGATGACACCTGCATATGGTTCGATGACTAAATTGTTATGATTCATACTTTAATTGATCATGGGTAGTGTACTTACTAAATTTGATGTTCATATGCAAGTGATACATTGTGTGATTTGCTTGACCCATTTGGAAATGTAAAATGTTGATGTATTGGGTAGATTGATAAACTCCCTAAATGTTTAATGTGTTTGTGCATGAGAAGTCTTGATAATGAAGCTTGATAGCATGTTAGTTAGTACATGAACGTGTAATATCATGACACCATGAAAATTAGGGTAAGTTGATCTTTGTAATAGAGTCCTAATAGTGTGATGGACTCAGTAGGCAATCAAGGTGAAGGTGGTGATCCATTGGCCCACGCCGGAGGTAGCGGAAGCTCGAGCTCACGAGGTAATGTATTCTTACTCACTAAGTAGTTGTGCTTAATATGGTATTGTCCATTACGGGGTAACTCAAAATAAAAACTTGGGCCAAGTGCATACTTGTGCATACCCAAGGCTTGTAGGAGTCATGGGGTGCCAAGGGGTTGCACGCCCATTGGTTAGTTTTGGTTGTAGTAAGTGAGGTCCCCCAAACGCCATGTTCGCCATAAAGGTTCATGGGAGCTTAGGCTAAGGCTAGCCGGGGACCAAGGGTGCCATAGGGGCCTGGATGAGTTCATCAAGTGGCGTTGTTGCCCACGGATTCGATAGAATCCAAATGCGGGGGTACAAAACACCATTGATGGCTACATGAGATCTCCTATGGTGCAATTCATATCATTTAGAGGTTTGGGTAAGAATACGAATGTTAAGCAGGTTGTCTATGGTCAATTCAGCTATAGGATATCAATATGGAACACAAATGTGTAAATGCCTAGTAAACGGGTCAAACGGGTTGGATTTTTGGCAAGTAACCGGTATGTGTTAATTTTTTTAGCGCTTGTAATGTTGTATGTACTTGCAAACCTGGTGCGGGTATTGATTTCAAATGGTTGCAGGTCCTACGGGTGAACCAAGCACACCCTAATTGAGCCTTGGGCTTAAAAATACAAGAAAATGGGGGAATGTGACCTGTAGCCACCGTAGCTTACGGTGACCACCATAGCTTACGGTGGCCACAGGAGTGAAAGTCACCGTTGGCCAGCATCAGGCTACCGTAAGGTAGCCAGGGGCCACCGTAGCTTACGGTAGCCACCGTAGCTTACGGTGGGCCCCCATTTTCAACTTGCTAATTTTGTTGTTTTGCTCCATTCTAAGTCTTCCACTTGATTCAAATGTGTTATATGAGTACTGAATTGGTGGGTAAATGCAGGGAAACGCCCCATTTAGTTGGATGTCCTACAGAAGCTCAAGAACCGAACGCTTGACGGAGATTTTGGTGGTTATTATAATAAGAATTGTAATTTGTAAATGTGGTGGTTAAACTTGCACTTGTTCTTCCAGTATGTTTTTGGATAATTGATACTTAAACACCGCATAACTTTGAAAAAATTTCTGGGACCAAACTTTGTTGTTAAACGTTTAACTATTATAAACATGAATATCAACTCGGGTGTTACATCTTTTTGGTATTTTCTGATAAGAAAAGTAAAACAATACCGAATTAGACACTATTTTTGTCTTTTGTGAGAAAGATCACAACTTGGGATCATATAGGTCATAACATGCTGAACTACATTTCAATTTCAATTATTGTAGCGTATAAGCCATGCCGATTGCAGATATAATTTGTCCAACTTTAAACTCTGGCACAATCATACTCATAACATCTGGATATGTTAAGGTATTGATTAAGTTTGCATTGACCAGTGTACCCCACACTATCAGACATACTCATATATGCTTTTGCTTATCACATTTTGTGATTTCATTTGTGATTTTAATCACACAATGATTGTAACCATGATATAGTCAACTGTGTTCCATGCAAAAAGAAATAAGAACGTTAAATCGTCTACCTTAAGGTCGATCTTTCGATACGCAAATAAGGCCTCGGATTTAACAAAATAAGAAAATAAAACAAGTTGAAGTTGTATAACTCAACAACAATCAGGTCGGTACTCCCGTACACGCAGAGAAAGTCCGATGAGTTATACGAAACACCAAAGAGAATAAAGCAGAACGTCAAACGAACAACGATTAGGTCGGTCTTTCGACACGCAGAGAAAGTCCGATCGTTTGACAAAATAAAGAAAATCAAACAGGTTTAAATCTTTGCAAAATGAACACATGTATACACAGTGACTTCTCATTTTATTTTTCACATATCATTTTCTTGTTATATCATAAGATATGCATCAAGATGTTGTCCACTAGGTCAAGCATCAGATTTAGTGTATATCACATTTGTATACTTTCTGATTTGCCGAGCCTACCTTACACATCGATCAAATGCTCTTATGGCTTTTTCATCTACTTTATCCATGAGTCAGACAATGTCAGACAATGTACTATCATTTCCCAATCATGTTGTACAATTTCTCATTTTTCAATGTTTTTGTCGTTTTCAAATATCTCCCCCTAAAAATGACAACTCTATTTATAGATGTTCATTTTTTACGATTTGAAAAACAAGACACTATTTTTGTATTTTTGCAAAAAAAAACAAACTCCCCCTCAGAATGAGACGGAGAGAAAAACAAGAAAAAGTTGATCAACCAACACGAACACTAGCAGTTTAGCCTTTGGAAAACAAAATTGATTTTGAAATTCAAGTTAATTAGAATAGATATTTCACAATCAGCAATTTTCTAATCACTGAAAGGTCTTCCTGAAACACCTGCTTGACACCAAATAAAACATTAGTTGTGTTGGGATCGACCCGAATCAACAGCGTCGGGTCGCCCGGTGTCTTCCACAAAGTCCTTGTTGTCCTTGGAAACAACTTTTGGTTTCCAAATTTGTAAAAGTCTTAAATTTTTGATCGGAACCCGAATCAGATTCAACCGACGTACTTGATTTAGACCAAGACGATTTACGAGTTGATTTAATCTTTGGGGGCCATGGTTCATCAAAAATTTGACCTTTGTTATCCACATATTTTGCAGTTTTGTGGATATATGCAGTCGTCGAACAATCAGCAGCTAGATGTCCTCGTTAACGACATACATAACAAAGTCTTTCTCTAAAATTGTTTGATAATTGTTTTGATTTTTGAGAATCAGATGAATGTTCAAAATGAAAGTTATCAAAGAAACCATCAGAAGAATCATACCTAGGAGATGGACTCCTTGAAGATGAAGAGCTTTCAGAATAATAAGAAAATTCCTTCTGAGATGGTGATTTCTTTGTAACTTTTGATGTAGGAACCTTCTCAGCCTTCACTGATTTCTTTGCTTGAACCGGTTCTTCCAACACTTTGTAACCTAAAACTTTGTGTTTAGATCCTTGAGTCTCTGAAGAATTGGACAAAGAACCATGAAGCAACTCTTGACTTAGCATCACTAGTGAATTTGTCTTTGATATCCTTCAGCTTGTTCTTTTTAATCAAAACTTTGTCTTCTTCGGTTGCAGATGAAGAACTCGAAGCAACCTTATCAAACACTTTCTCATTATCCAGCAATACAGACTTTGAAGTAAACTTTGGAGCTTCACCCAAAGGTTTCTCCTTCTTTTTAGACTTGGACTTATTCTTCTTGGGTGGAGTAGCAAACTTTGAATAGTCATGCAATTCATTGTTTGGATCAATCGGAGCAGAAGTAACTTCAATCAAATCCACTGGTTGAGGTACCAAGTGAATATTTTCTTCCTTAGACTTCTCTGAACTCTGATCCTGCTTGTATAAGAAATTTAGCAATGTTGGTGACAAATTGCAATTCTTCACTTGTCTTTTTAACTCTAAAATTTCCAATTTCAAATCATTGATCTGTTGTTGAGCCTCAAACACCTCCTTTTGTGACTTGATGAACTTTGCATTGAGATCATCATATTCATAAGTCTGTAACTTCCTGATCTCACATTCTGCAAACAGTTCTTGAAGAATACTTTCTCTCTTCTATTTATAAATCTCAACATCCTTAGTTAATACTTCATTCTTGTCTCTGTAAAAAACATTTTCATCTTGAAGCATAGAGATCTTATTTTGAAGTTTTTCTACAGTAACAGCAGTTGTAGCAATAAGAACAGTAGCTTCTTCATATTTTTGCTGAACTGGATAACTCTTCTCAAACAGATTTTCAAAATCTTGTGTTGCGTCTAACGCTTCAGCTTTGGCTTTCTCACACTCTTCAGCCAATTGAGTCTTTTCCTTTAAAACATCTTCATGAATATGAACCAACTCATAATACTTCTTTTGAAACTCTTCAAACTCTTTCTTTAACACCGCAATTTCTTCAGTTGAAATTTGACGATGTTGTTCAAAACTTGCAATTTCCTTGAGCAACTTCTCACATTTATAACATTTAAATTCGTCATCTTTTGCATTCTCAGAAGACTTAGGTAATTCTTCTTGTACCAAAGATACACTTGAAGAAGAATCGGACTCAGTTAAAAAACTGTCATCATCAGCATGTTGAACAGTTAAAGCAATTGAGATTGGAGTATGATTCTTTTTAACTGCTAAATCTGCATTCCAGAAAAATTCATCTGGATGCATAAATGTATCAGTCCAATCATGAGCAATAGTAGCAAATTTCTGTTCAACCTTTTCAGTTTTATCTGATGGATGAAAAACTAAATGTGCATGCTGACCAGTCTTCAATTTACTTTCTGCAGAACTTGGACATTCTCGAGCAAAGTGACCATAAATGGAACACTTATAACATTTCACCTTAGATTTGTCCAATCCAATCTTTCCTTCCTGATTCAGTCTCTTCTTGCCAGTTCTATTGAAAAATTTCTTTGTTCTACGAACCAACATAGCATATTGCCAATTCAGATCCATTTCCTCCAAATGATCATAATTAATTTGATCGTAATCTTCATTTGCTAACTCAGCATTACTCACAGAACCAGTGATAACACCAAAGTATGAAGATACTAATGCAGACATCAACGCATTATAATCATCGACAGTTTGAACAGACAATGCATTTTGTGTCGAAGAACTTGGAATTGACACAGTACAACTAGCAGAAGAATAACTTGGAATATCAGACTTACCTGCCAGAAATGCTGTAGGAGGAGCAGCACTAAGAATATTAGACTTCCCAACATTCGTTGTAGAATCATTTTCACCATGATACACTGCAGGATTCTGAATTTGTGTAGGAAGTGATTTATTCACCATTAATTCCATATCCCGAGCCTGAATTCTTTGAACCAAATCATTGAAAGACAATCCTGAAAAATCCTTATCGTGAGTAATCATCATTACATAATTCTCCCACTTTTCAGGCAAAGCTTCCAAGATCTTTTCTTTCATATCAACCTCTTCTTTAGTAAGGTTCACCAAACGCAATTCACTCATCAGATGAGCGAATCTTGCAATCAGATTGGGAATCGTTTCATTTTGATAATGCTTAAAACTATCAACTCTTTCTTCAAAACCTTTTGTCGACTTTTCTTATATTGTTCATTGCCTTCACATCGTTTTTCCAACGCATCCCATAGACTTTTTGATGTGTAGTTACCAGCAAATTGATGAAGTAACTCTTTAGGCAATGCCATCGTTAACGTACCATACGCCTTTTTCTCAGCTTGATAAGCTTTCTTTTGTTCAGATGACATTTTTCTTTGAAGAATAGGTTCACCAGTTTCATCTTTAGGGTAAACATATTGCTCAGTGAAAGCTAACCACATATCAATGTCATTTGTATCGACAAACGCTTCAAATCGTTTAACCCAACTATGATAATCTTCCAATTTCAGCAATTTGGGAACTTTCTGACTTGTTCCGATTTCATTATCATAATTCATCATTGTTTGCACCGTAGCTTGAACCGAATTTTGAATAGCCACGTACACCTTGAAAATCGGACATTTTTGAAAAATAGGTTATTGTTCACTCCGAACTCTCCCTCCGAGCTGCCTCCGAACTTAGTCCGAACTTGACAACGCCGAACTCTCTCCGAACCAGACTTTCGGAAGAACAAAAACCAAACTACTCCGAACTTAGTCCGAACGCTGACCGATCCCTCACTGAACTCTCACTGAACCAATATA